>JYDV01000098.1:26011-154946 GCA_001447645.1 Trichinella pseudospiralis | reverse complement strand
CAGTGATGATAGCAACGATTTGGAACCGCTAACGCCGTTTCATTTTCTAACGGGACGAACACTGATGGAGCTACCAGACATGAATACGAGACGACTCGTCGGGAATAAATCTACTTCGACTACGATGACGCTACGGCGAAGATGGTATTACCAAAGAAAAATATTAAGACATCTATGGCAACGATGGCGGAAAGAATATCTAGTTAATTTTAATAACAGACAAAAATGGAAGACTCAGAAACTGGAACTCAACATCGGAGATATAGTCTTGCTATGTGAAGACGGTCAAACTAGAAGTAACTGGCCGATGGGAAGAATTTTGGAATTGTACCCCTCGTCAGATGGCATGAAACGAAGCGCTCTGGTGAAAACCGCTGCAGGAACACTTGTTAGACCAATCCGGAAACTGCAGCTTATCGAACCAGCGGCAGTATGATGGAATACTTCCATCGGCGGGGAGGTGTAAACAATAAAATGGTAGAAATATACCTGATTATCTTTTAGTCTTACAGTAGAGACGTGTGCGTGGGCGAGTGTGTGACGGACTCGGCTTAACTCTGTTGTGTTGTGACCTTTTGATATCTGTTATTCTGTGTTTACTTCCGTAGCTTTTCTTAGTTTGACTTTTGAAACCTCGTGCTAGTCTGTTTCTATTACGTTTGAGTAAATATTTATATATTACTCGAGTAATCCAGGAGACAATAAAGAGGTTGTGATAGGAATCGGGCTTATTGAATCTCTGCGAAGGACAATCTCTTAACGGTTGTTCTTGTTCAGCTGAATCATTTGTAAATTGCGGCAAGAACTCTACTGGAAACCTTACTTGATTGTCATTTTTGAACCCAATTCCTACAGGCATTATTTTCAATAATGAACTGATTGGAAAGTTGTGGTGTAATAGCATTGGTTCTCTCGCCTAAGTTTTTTATTGATTTAAATTCATTTGCTTTGATTAGCTGCAATGAAAACTCATTTTTTTGCCAACCTATAGTGCAGACGGAGGAATATGTATGCTGAGCTCGAAGGATTGGCTGAATCTTTGTCAGATGATGACCATGTGGAAAAAGCGGATATATTTATTGATGAAATGAATGTTCATGTTGATGTTGAAGAAGGTGCAGATCATTCTATGAAAGCAATTCAGTGGTCAGAGCACCCGCCAGGCCTGTTCAAGATGGCCAGAAGAAAACATTTTACGTTATAAACTACGGTGAAGTGGAAAATGCAAAGCCGCAGTCAATTATGTTGTGGTTTCTAGCCCAACTATAAAGTGATATCATAGAAATGATTGATGTGCACCAAAATGAAGACGGTTCAAGAACATTTCCTGAATACATCGAAAGCATTGAAACCCACCGAAAATGCTGAAATCAACGCGTGTGTTTTCATCATTACTGATATTCATTCTATTCAACATTAACTAGCATTCGTTTTCATACATTCATGAATTTCATTCACATTCGCAAACATCACAACATCTTGTACCACTTACCTATCAATCGCCAAAACTTTCTATATTTATCATACAGTAATCTTACAATAAGCATATTCTGATAGTCAGACTCTAATTTCTTTTCACTGTTCATGACAGTAATCTTATGCAAATGATAATTAAATTATTTACAAGGCATTCTTTCCAATGTATTGATTTTTGTCTAATTTTGATAAAAAATCTAATCAAGAATGCTTTTCAAATTTGTACTGCTCTGAAATTTACCTACTTGACAAAGGCTACCGTTCTTTTTTCAACAGGTGCAAGGTACTTTCGTTTTTGATAATCGCTACTTTAAATTGACTTATAAGTGAGAGTTTTTTATATAGATGTCTTCAGCATTTGAAAGTTGTAAGAGTTTTTTTACTTTCGAATTAATAAATGTTGTTGGAAACCGGAGGCGCACTAATCTTGGTGCGTACAGGTCAACAGCGCAGAAATTTTAATAACGGAGATACATCACGAGCCAATAACACAATGAGATATTACGAATCCCATTGTGTGCGGGTTCAATGGGTAGTTCATGGCAGCGGAAATCCAGGTACTGACCCTGGATAAAAAATGGAGGATGACCGAGGTCGATCCTATATAAAGGTTTGGACGAAGCGGATTCACTCATAGTGAAGAGTGGATATTATAGTGTGAAAGTGAAGAGAGAGTGAGTGCGTATGAACTGAGTGAAGTTGAGATTCCAAGGCAAATTCATGATCTTGACGTTGTGGTTATTCTTTTGTTAAATTGTGTTTTTCTTTCAAGTTTCAATTAAAGGGCTAGCCAAAGTGGTCGATATCTACCCCTTGGGGTAGATGAGACTATCTAAGGGGTCGAACGAGGGTCGATGAACTCTGGGATCGAATATGAACTTTAAAATCCCATCTGAGGAATTTATTTCCTGCAAAACTATTTTGTAACAATAATTTATACTTTTCTGAACTATCAACAGACACCAATTGATAAATGATGTTTGATAAATGTGTTACATAGACTTTTGTCAGATATTTTTTGCGTCTTTCGCCATATCAGATGAATTTGTAAAGGGGATTTTAGTACGGAGCTAAATGATAAATTGTGCACAGCTGCTTGGGGTGGACGTCTGCGTGACAACACACAGAAATTTTTAAAAATCACTAGAAATACTAATCACTAAAAGTGAAAAGTACTATGTCATTTTTGCTTAAGTTTAAAATTTACCTTTCAAATGCAAACATACGTAGAGCAATTGAGCGTTCATATAATGGTAATGATAATTGTAGCAGCAGCGTGCTTGCAATTCCGACTGTCAGGTTCAATAGCTGACTGTAAGTCTTCGTGCTAGATTCAACGTTGGGTAAATTTGCGCTTCATTGAACTGTTGCTTTCTACGGTAAACAGTCCAGCGTCGGTATTAGCCGTATGCAAAAAATTACGGTTATCGAGGATGAACAAGTAAAAGTAAAAAATGCGGTCTCTTCGTCAAAACCTTTGTTGGTTCGTTAAAGTAGTCCTCTGCTACGCTCTCTTTAGCTTCTGTTGACCACTACTTTTTCTTCGATGTTGGCTAATTTATACAGAGCCAGGGGAGTCAGCCGCGCGGTACTTATTAGTCATAAGTCTGCTCCGATTGTTCTCCTGTCGACTGTTTCGAAATCACTGCCCCAACTTCTGGATCTCATATGCCTGTTCCTCTACAACAGAAACGGGGGTCTCATGTTGCCTGGCGTGTGGTGTGATTTTCTGTTCTTGTAACACAGCATCGCGCTTTGTTGTGTTGCGCAAGCCACCTGGCGCACAGTCAACATTCGACCTTGGACAGCTTCCTCGACCTATATGATTGTGCGCAGCAATGTTGTAAACAATGTTAAAACATTTCATTATAGTTCGTATTGAGAAAAATGCAATAGCCCATAACATGCTAAATAAACGAGTCAGAACAACAGAACGTTATATGCAAATGAGGTTTTACATACATTTCATATTGCTGTAAATAAGTAATAAATTTATTAATTAGTGCTCCTTCATAAGTTGTTTGCTTGAACATGTGATGATGTGACGATCATTGCCATTTTAACATGTAACTAACACTAATTGAAACATTTTTATGATTCATATTTTAAATATTGTTGATGTAAAATTATTTAGAAAGTAATGTAAGAAAAACTTAAATGTTAGCTTGCAAAATATTACCATTCTGGTGGTAAATTTTATTATTAAAGAAAGAACATTATTAACTTTACTCAACTATGCATTTGAGCAATTGTATTTCATTACATTTGAGTGTTTTCCTGTTGCTACTTTCAGTTTACAAATTTACAAAGCCATTTTCTGTTCACCATGCAATAATAATAATAATACTGAAAGAATAAATAATTTAATAAAATGAAAAATTAAATAATAAAAATATAAGTAAAAAATAAAAATTTAATAAAATAATGAATATTTTAAATTAAATAATTATTTTATTGAAAATTATGAACGTTTATAATTAGCTGTTCAAAACGATTTATATTGTTAGAATGCTATCACTAATTATTTTACAGTAATTATAAGATAAGTAGGTTAACCTGCTTACTGTAGGTTTGTTCCATCAGTTCCTTGTTTGTTGTAAGTGGTATCTGTTGGCGATGTCTAAACAAAGTGCAGTCGCATATGATTATACGGATAAGGAAGTAAGTGCAGCCTATTTTAATCTTCCCAGACTGTACTCAGGCGTGTCGATCACGTTGGAAAATCCAATTCTTCCTGCGGAAATTCTTAACAATCCGCCGTCGTTAGCCGACGGAATGGATTATGAAACGGAACGTGCTATTCGTTTTTGTGGCTGTGACCTCATACAACGTGCTTCAATTCTTTTACGTTTACCTCAGGTAAGATTTTAGTAAATGTTTTTTGCATTTCAAATATTGTTTTTAGGTGGCTGCAGCTACGGGTCAGATTATTTTCCACAGATTCTTTTATGCTCGTTCCTTTCTTCGGTGTACTTTTGATGTGAGCATTTACGTTAGTTTATTATTTTATGTTTTATTGTTTTTATTTTTTCAAGTACGTTTGTATGGCATGCATTTATCTGGCCAGCAAAATTGAAGAATCTCCTCGTCGTATCCGTGATGTAATCAATGTATTTCATCAGTTGAAGCAACGACGTATGATTAAGCAGGGATTGCTATCTGAAAACAAGTGAGCGCCTTTTTTTCTTTTGATGAACTTATTTGTTTCTTAGCTGTGTATTTATATTTGAGTATCGAGGAATTGTTTTAGTTTTCTGTTGGGTCAACTTCTTCCTATTTGACTATTTGTTTGTTGCGTCCGAAATTTTTTTTTCTAGTTTAACTTAAATATCTGCATAATAAGTGCTGATATGTTAATTTCTTTATTCCGTGCATAAATATGTGTTTATTTTAATTTATTTTGGTTGAATTAATCATATGTGGATCTTGGAATTGTTTGCACTCGATTATTACTAATAAACATGTCCTTTTGACATGGTAAAGAATTGAGTTTAGTTTCCTGCATTAGTGTGAATCAAGTTAGGTAAGATTTTTGTCGAGATTTGTCATTTCTTGATTAGTGATTTTCTGGTCTCGTGGAAATAAAGAAACTTGTCAGTCTGCGTGATTATCGCTATGAATCGAATAGGTGATTTGCGATATCATTGCTGCTTTTAGCATTGCTGTAATTATTCAATATCCATAGCAATCTAAGGTATTTTGAAGCACTGAGTAATGTAATTTTTGTTCTCTAGCCGCTAGAAGTGTTCGGCGCGGCTGTCAAGCATGTCCAATTGTTCGGACTATCTGCATGTACATCAGCAACGCGGTATGTCCGCATGATGTGATCGGCTGTACTTTCAACCTGTGCGACCACACATACACACGGCTGGTGCAGTTACAGACCGGCCTGATTAATTATTAGGGAATTTTTAAACACAAAACGTTTTATAGAACCAGAGCTGGTGGTTCGTATGCTGTACGTTTTATCGCATTTTACTTCCGTTTGACGTTTTAATAATTTCTTTATAGCTTACACATATTGACGTGGAATTTTGGAAATTTATGGTAGTTTTTTTTATTAGTTTAAATCAATCCGAATGTATTTTGCTTTTTTTCGTTTTATTTTTAGAAAATTAATATTTGGAAATTGAGGTTTTGATTTTACTTATTTTTGTATTTTAATAGTGTTTTTATTTCAAGTAGTGTTTTTTTACAATTTTAAAATGTTTTGTGTTTTCATGGTTTTTATCATTAACTGATATATTAACATGACCATTTTAGGTTGATTAAATTTAAAGTTACGTTTTTCTTTTTAATTGTTCCTTAATTAGCTGTAAACTTTTGAGATTTTACAAAACTTTCAAAAATGTTTGTTTTGAAGTCTTTTGGAATGAAAGAGCATCTTTGGTCGACACTAAATTGAATCGCTTTCTTCGCAAGATTGAAGTTTCACGTTGGTATTTTCACAGTGATGACAACTATGCATGGTTACCTCAGCAAAAGTTTGGTAAGCTCAGATTACCAGCAAATGATTAAGACAAAAGTATTACGAGCCGGAAATTTTGGACATCTTTTATATGATCATCATTTTTTATGGTTGTTAGCTTTCAAAGTTTTTTTTTATATTTACTCATGATTTTTAGAATTGTCAACGGAAGTAGGATGTGATTTAATGTGCAGTATCGCCATCAGTTTTAAGTGCCATTTTGTGCTTCAGCGTGTTATTAATGCTTTTAATTTGTTTTGTCATGGTATTTGTAAAACTTTTTGTAGGATTTTGCCGTGCGCTTTAGATCATCGTTATGTTTATTTGAAAAATGAAGTAATCAAAGCAGAACGTCGAATTTTGAAGGAACTTGGATTTTGTGTGCACGTGAAGCATCCTCACAAGGTAAAAGAAATTTGTTGATTTGCGATCGCATTGTGATGTTTATTGTGAACTTTTTAAAAATGTGTGTTTTTAAGTTGATTTATGTCTTTTTGAAAGCGCTGAACACTTTGGACAACTTGTCTGTGCTGCAGAAAGCATGGTATGATTTTTTGTTGAGTTTCATTATTGTTTGCCTGTTTGTTGAATTTATGTTTTCAGGAACATTTGCAGATATTTTTTTATTTTGTTTTGTTTTACTAATTAATGGAATTTTTATACTTGAATAATTGTCTTAGATGCAATTTGATTTGGTTGATTGATTATTTATTGGATTTTTTTCAGGAACTTTATGAACGATAGTCTACGGTCTGACGTGTTTTTGCGTTATGCACCGGAAACAATTGCTTGTGCATGTGTTTACATGGCGGCACGTGCGTACTCAATTCCAATGCCGTTAGATAAGCCTTGGTGGCGATTATTTAATGCGTCAGATCGAGAAATTTACGATATTTGTTTTCGCATTTTGGGTTTGTACAGGCAAAAATATGTACGATTGGTGTTTTGCAGTTGAATGTTTGATTGTTTGTTTATTTCATATTGTTTGTTTGTTTTTTTTTGGCTGTAACAGATGGATTGGGCAGAAGCGGAAGAGATTTTGGATCGATTACGTCAGCTGAGAGAGAAGAAATTAGCTGCTGCTAATGCAGTAGAGGCAACCGTGGTCGACGAATTAAAAAAGCAAAAGGTTGATCAAGAAGCAGGTGTTGCTGCTTTTGAAAGCAGTAAGTTGAATTTTGCCTTTGTTTGACCATTAGTTGACCATTATTTTTGCTTGTATTTTTTTAGAGAAAACTGTCAAAGCTACTACTTCACGTAGGAGAAGAATTACAGAAGAAGAAGAAAAACATTCCTCCTATTCAAGGAGGAATGGTCATGGCGAAAAGGGTGGTGGAAAGTCCAAATCTCGTCGAGTGCACCGTCGTTCAAGATCTCGTCATAGTCGAAGTCGTAGTCGCAGCCGCAGCCGTTCAAGACATCGTCGTCGTCATCGATCTCGCCACAGACGTCATCGTCATTGGGATGCTGGATTTCGGGAAAAATTGTCACCTCGCTTTTTTACTGGTTGTTGATAGTCGGTTTTTCATTGGATATTTATGATGTAGTCTGATTGGTTCTTGTTATGTAACTGTTCATTGATTCAAATTTCTTTGTTTTGATTAGCTGCTATCTTTTTTTTTATTTCATTTGCCCAAATATTTCCACTTACGATTACGTAACTTCAGTAGTAGTGACGTAATTTTAGTAGTATTAGTTTCTTTTTACTTTTTCCAAATTTTATTAAATTTATTTTTATCAAAATTTATCAAGTTTTCTTATTTACAAAAATTTTGCTTTTTTAATAATTATTTGTTGTGAATTTTTAGTTTTTTCAGTGATTTTAGTATTTTCAAAAGCAGTCTTTACATTATTTTTTATTTTATTATTATCCCATGATGAAGTTGCAACAAATGAGATAGCAACAGATGAACAAATGCAGCAAAATAAGTAAAATAGTGATTTTCAATTTTTATCATTCAACAACAGCAGTAAACGATAGATGTTAACAAATGTAGAAAAGATGCAAAAAGCAAACAATATAAAATATAATACAAAACAACTACTTGGAAGCTATAATACGAACCGTTATGCCGGTTCCGCAGTTATGCGCATGAAGCTTCAGAGAACTGTTCCACCGGACGTCTGCCGGTGTTGTATTCATCTCTATATTGTGCAACTATTTATTGCTTGTCAGCATAAACGCTGTTTAGGGTCTGTTGTGGATCAGTACGTTGTGCTCTGTCAGTAATGTGCACTGCGATTTTCATGCTCTAACATACCAACAACTGGCCAAAGGTTGACGTTTCAGATTTGTTACATGATGCAACTCAGAATAAGGAAGAGAACAGGAAAATGCTCAAATCTGCACATCGAGCATTGCTTCAAATTTCAAATATTATCCCGGTTCCACGAATATCAATTAATTCTTTTTTGCTTGTTCAAAAGTTGGTTCGCTCTAACCGGCTAGCTACCAGACATATCAACCATTGTGAGAATGAAGAACACAATTGAAAATTTTCACCTATTCAAGACCTTAAATACTGCTCAAAAGAATATCGAATAACTAACTTTTGTTAAAAAGTAAACATTTGAAATTTCACTAATAAAAAAAAGAAAACAAATTTATTTATACAATATTGTAGGGAAAACCTTTTTGTTTGTAATCAAATCATTTTAATCTTTACAAAGTTTCTTTCTTTTTCAAAGCATGCAAAGCTATATGCTAGCCGGTGTAGATTAGATAATCGACAATGATTATATGATGGCGGAGCATATGCAAGTTGGAGCTGAGATGAAGAGGATAACAGGCACTCGTGATAGAGAAAACTTAAACAGAAAACCAATTTTGTTTAGCTTTCTGTTGTTGAGTAGAATAATTTGAGAATGCAACAAACAGATCAGCTAAATTATGAGCGCTGTTTTTTATTTCCAATGTTCAACTTTTCTTTATTATTGAAATACAAGTTCAAAGGTAGCAATTTCAAACAGTCAATTAATGACAAGTTAAATGTTCGTCATGTGTGTAGATGATTTAGTTTGAAAGCTTGAAAAACAAACTTTACAATTCACACAAAACGTATTGATAATTTTTCTATCATGTTTTGCTAATAAAATTCATATTTCTGCTGAATAAAATCTAGAAATAAGCCTAATAACACTGGGCAAGGAGGCAAAAGAAGCTGTAAAGATTAAAATCAAAATCTTTGATTGCAAACAATAATAATTTCAAGAGAATGACAGGCCGAAATTAGAAAAGTGTTCAAATGCTAACATTTAGTAGTTGCCACTCCTACTTTTGGCTGACAACTGCAGCTGTGGACAATTGGTCAATTGTTCATTTCATATTGTACTAAAATTGCCCTTACCAATTCATTTAATGTGACAAGAATAGCAAACAATTTCTGTGAAAGGCCTATGCACCGTATGTGTCAAGCTCAAAGAACTGCAAGCAAACATGTATTTTGTCTGACGAGCAGAAACAATTGTTAGTTGGATATTTCTTGAACGGCATTTAAAGTCTCAAGCAGAAAAAATCCTTTCTGTTCTGTTTCCTCAGCTGCATTTCATCAATAATTGTTGCGAAAATATGTTTCTTGTTTGTGAAAATGCAATGAGCGTGGGAAATACTATGCTAACGACCGCCATATTTTACGACTGGCTGAAGAAGAAGCGCAGTCAAAAGAATCAGACCCTCTCCCATAGATGCTCCAGGCCAGTTTTACCCGCCTGTTCATTGTGGCCGCTTGTTTATATTTGTAATATTTGTATCGCATATTATGTAAATTAAGTATTATAAATCGCTGGTGCACGCGCCGCTACACTTAACATTTTGGCATGTCTAACTGAACTTCTTGGGCCTTGCCTTCAGGAATATATGTTCTGTGCTCTTGATTGCACATTTTTTTGAATGGCTCTTGCTTATTCCATGCACAGACATGATCTCTCCCTATCGATGAATCAGAGCACACATGCATAACCTCTTCAATCTCATTTTCTGACCACAAAGAGCCGGTAAATTCTGAGGATGAATCGTGATCATTCTTCTCAACATAGTCAGAATCGTGGGCACTGCCTATATCATTTTCCTCAAGAGAATCATTTAGGATGTCTAAGAAACTATCACTGGCAGATCCTGTGAGTGGCATTTCTAAAATTTTGTGACATTTTCCAGGAAATAGTTGAAAATTTGCATAAAATAAGGTAAATGGTACGAAAATTAGGTCAAAATTTGCATTAAAAAGTTCACAAAGAAGACCAATTACTATCGTTCAGAATCAAGCAGAAAACACGTAGCCAAAAAATAAGAGATGGCGACTGTACAGTTTGAGAGACAATTGAATAAATCAGAAAAATTTATAAAAACCAACTGCTCAACACCAGTTACAGATATGACCGTGCCAAATGACAATAAAATTCTATGACCATTTCTAAAAAGGTATGAAAAACGACAACTGTCCTTGTTTACTAATTCTGCCAAAACAGAACGAGAAAGTTTTTAGGGGATCGGCTGGACTGCACAACAACTGTATTTCCACTTTCATCTCTGATTGCACTTATGAGCAGCTTTAATTTCTCCTAGGCTAATAATATTATGCTAAGTAATGGAGAAGTTTACTCAGCAGCGATGGGCTGAACAACATTAAGAAAACTACTCATTATAAATAGCTTTATTGGTGATGCTTGTATCATTCACTGGTCAAGCTAAAGATCGAAGTATGATGATTTCTATCACCAAATTGTGCATCACGCTAATTTTATTTAATATTTTTATTCATATTATAAATGTAGATTCTTTGAAATTTATAAAAGTTGCTTGCCTGATTATTCCGTCAAGCTTTTAGTGGGTGGTTTCATGTGTAATAAAACAGTTGGTTTTGACATCGAATTATTTGAAAATTGTATGTTGTCCCGTAGGAATATGCCTGGTGTTTCCTGAAATGCAATTGCTTTATTCTAGTGTTTATAAAGCTGAATGTCAATCAGCGAGTTTTATTTTTGCAGCAACAGTCATTATTATTTACTCTAATATTAGCTTTTCATAAAAAATGCATTTTGTAAAAATTTGAAGCTTTTGATACTTATAGACAACTGAATTCCTAAATTGCTTCGTCTATTATTGAAGTTACTTTCTTATGTTGCGCCGCAGCTTATAAAGCGCTCTCTTGAATTTGCAACACTTAGAAAAATGTAGAATGCAAGTTTAATCATTTATTTTCTGCTCTAGATTTAACATTGTACGAGATGTTCTTCGAAGCAGATTACCTGCTAGAATGTTAAACATTAAAGTAAAAAACTTTAAAATGTAAATTCAGATTTAAAGATTTACACACGTTCGCTTGTTTACATAATCTGAAAATTATAAGAATAATAAAAAATAAAAGAGCGAACATTTTAAACTGTGCGATAACATTAAAATTAAAATTAAACATAAATAAGATCAACTGAAACAGTTATTAAAGTGTAAATAAGCTCTAAATCATTGTCGTTTATAATATCTTCAGTATTAAAGCAAAGAATTCAAGCGATTCAAATTATCCAGTATTTAATTCAATGAACGACACGGAGCTTTCTGAAAGTTCAGTAGATGAGTTGAACTGCATGGAAGGAGGTGATGGCAGAAGACAAAAAAAATTGCATTTGTTGCTTGTCAGAAAAGCACTGGCTTTCTGCTTTGCTTTTCTGTTATGTACTGGTTTTACTGTTTTAGTAATCAATTGTTGTATCTTGTCAAAAGAGACTGAACTCTTCACTCACAGAACATTAAACAACTGGGGCGACTGGACAATCAGTTTACTACCATATCACAAAGTATTGCTTGTTATTTATAAGCTGAAATTTTGTATTTATATTTTATTTTAGGATCTGAGTGCCCAATATGCTATTGTAGTGACTAGTTGTATAATGACTGCCATTGTTAACTGCGGATTTGTGGGTGCATATTATATAAATCGAACAATGACAAAGATATCTATTATTTCGACAGTAGTTGTTATGATTTTGTTTTCTGCGTTGTTGATTGGAGAAGGTGTAAATAAAGACTCGATTCTGGAAACAACATATAAAACTGTGTACACAGTAAGTAAATCGTTTCATACTTTATTACGAGCCATTATTTTGCTATGCAATTTATGAACTTTCAAGGCTTTTTTGGAAAATCAGTATGGGACTAAATGGAATTTTGGTATATTTGACCATATAGTAGATCACGTCCAACAATCAAACAAGTGCTGTGGCCTAAGGAAAAGCTTGAACAAATCTCAAATAACCCACCCATCATATTACACAACTTTGTTTTGGCTTGAATCTACCAACTGGGGTCAAATAGAGCAAATGAAAATTGGCTACAATGACATGAATCACGTTCCTTACGTTCCACTCAGTTGCTGTATTAACCGTTCTGTGGAAAATTGCAATTTTGCATTGTTTGGTGACAGGTAAAAGCATTTATTCACCTTCAGTTTTACTGATCTGATAATTTTACAATGCCAATGCAATAGATACGAATGGAATGAACAGTTAGATAAAATATGGAAAGAAAGAATATTTATTGAAAACTGTGATGATCACATTACAAATTTATATAAATTTATTCCATTTAGTAGTCCACAATTTTTGATTACCATGATTGTTACGCTTTGTATCACAATTACCAACATCTACTTTTGTTTCATACATTAGAGCAATTCATGTACACGACTGTGAATTTATATTCATGCATGTATTCAATATATATAAATATACACCTCAAATTTAACATTCATTTTATAAATTTATTGAAATTTATATAAATCACATTCTTACAAAGAAATTATACATTTACTTGACAATTTATTTGAATAAAAAATGAAGTAAACTATAAATTTTGTGCATTAACAACGCATTTTAAACTTGGTAGATTGCGTTTACAAATCCAATTCAGTTTATTCAGAATATACTTCCCAAAATGGCCATTTCAATATATACCTTACTTTCACAATATTCTCGTACTTTGCGTGAGGATTGAATGATTTATGCTAAAGGCAAATAAGAGGTAATTCCTAGAAAATGAGGTGATATCACAGCTGCATTAAAAAGATCCAACTATATTCTGATAGTGTAGGAGATGAAGAAATGGAACACGGATTATTAATTTCAATAGAATTTAATTGTATCAATGCCTTTAGGAACTTAAATATTGTTAATGTTTTACGGTTAACTTTTACTTATTGATATTCCTTTTATAAATAATTAAAAATTGATAATAAACAGTCGCAGATTCTTTGTTCGTTATTAATTAATGTTTAATGCTAATGAAGGGATTATTTACACGAAAAAGTATTTCAACGTTTTTGGTGAAAGCATTTTTGAAGAGAAGTAATCATAATATGTTTATAATTTATGCAGAAATGTTGCTGAAAACTATGCAGCCAATTGTAACTAATAATTTAACAGAACAGCTAGCATAAAAAGGTTTTAAAGCAAATATTGAAGCCAAAAAATAAAATGCAGCAACAAATTTATTAATTGAAGCTAATAAATACAATATAAAATAATAGACATGAAAACCTTTTTTTTATAAAAATTGTCATTTATATATAAAAACAAAAATAAATTTTCATAAATCATGAAAGAAGTGCAAATAAAACAAGTAATTTTTCCCTGAACTGGGCTGCAGATTGCACTATAGTAGGTGATGTGGCTTGTGGCGTAGTTGAAGCCAGTTTGAATCTTACAGTCACAGAAAAATTATCATGAATACTGTACAAGTTGCCATTGCAGCCCTTCGCGAACAAGCTGGTCGTTAGGTAAAATTGCATGACAGTTATCATGAGATGACTGGCATAACTTCCGTCATGATATATAGTAGGTTACTGTTAGTGCATAACGAGTGCAGTCAGCAATCAGTGGTAACATAGAAGTTAGAAGTGTAAAAATGAAATAAATGAAAAAAGATTCACCTCAACAGAATTCTTTTGTAGAACAAGTATTTCAGATGGGAAGAAGCAAAGTGAATTGGCATTGACAAGAATAACGAACGGCTGAATAGTGATTTACAGCACAGAAGTGTAAACTTGTGTTGGCTACAAAGTTTTATTTTTATTTCTTTGTGCAAACATAAAATAAATATATAAATATATATATATATCTTTTTTTCAATATTCTATCAGAGTGCAGATGTCAGAAAAGAATGTGATAACGGACGAGCGCAAAAATTTGAGAAAATTTTCAAACTTATTTGCAGAGCGCCTTTTATATGAGAAAGTGGTCATTATAAATTTTCCACAGGCAGTAGTAATATAGTATGGCAATTTTATTTTGAAATTGAAAATGATTATATATATAATATGTATGTATGAATGAATGAATATTTATTTTAATTTTTTCGTGTAATTATCGAATTTGGAATGGCGAATGCATCAAATTTTAGCAGCATATGCTTCAACAGACTTGGGAATTTCAGCAGTCTTCAAGTCGTCATCACAAGGCTCAAAATCAAGCAAATCATTTGCGTTAAGATAATTTTCCGGTATTATGGTCGGCTCGTTGCCGGTTTCCGTTTGTTTTCTCAAAGCCAGCAATTTTTGCTTAACGTTGCAAATGAAACTAGCGGAAACTTTCGGCTCGTAATCTGCCACCGGACTGTAATGCCTCAGCACGTTGACAATCTAAACGCACATCTATTTAGCATACATTTTTTAACAGAAGACATGCTTTAGTCGACCATCTGGAACTTCAGCTTCTTTTCATTTATGCCAAACGTTTATGTCAAATGCCAAAAAAACAAATTAATTATTATATGCTGTCTTATTTTGTATTGATTTAAATATGCTGTGCAGAAATGAAAAGTTACGGGAAAATTGAAAAACACTTCTTTTGAAAACTAACTTGAGACACTTTTAGTGTGCTGCAGATTTCATTAAAGCCTTGAATATCAGCGACTGTCTTTCGAGCCTGAAGTAAATTAGCAACTTGCAACAGTGGTTGCAGAATCATTCCGCTTTGTACAAACTGATGCTTTTCAAACCAGCGTATAAGGGCACAAACGTTGTGCCTAAAAATGCACCCATTAAATAAGTATTTGAGAACATTAAAATGCAAATTGCTCAAATATTAGCTTCCTATTGTGAAAAATAAATTTCTTCAAATGCACATCACAATAAATGAATAAATAAATAAAATATGTATATATAGTCGAACTTGTTTAAGTGCACATTTCCCTTAAATGCACAAAATTCCCAGTAGTTAATTATACGGTAAAATAATGCATAGATGCACATTTGGATAAGTGCACAACTCGGTTAAGTGCATCATTTTGCCGAGATCCATGAGTCCAGGCAATATATAGTCCTCAAGTGCACAATAGACGCGTTCCTGGCCGCTTTACGCTTATTATCAACCATAACAACTGTTGATACTCAGCAAAGTTTATTGTTCGCTATATCAGAATAAGCACGTGTAGCACAGAATACGTGAACTAGCCCAAAGTTAAAACAGCTACTGTCTTCCAAGGAAATTACTCACACGGAAGCTGTCACAGATCTGTGACAATTCGGTCATATTTTCATAAAAACAGCATAAATCAAAAAAAATACACCGGCTTGAAGAGCAGCTAGTAATGCTGGTGGCGCAAACTACAATTCAAGCCTACATTTCTGACTATTTTAATTAAAATAAATAAATGAACATTTTTTCACATCAAACTTATTCGTGAATGTAAAGTTATCGCTTCTTTCAATTACTCTGCATAATTCCTAACTTTGAATAAGTGCACAAATTGAATAAACGCTTGAAAGTTGTTGTTAAATTCCATGTGCACTTAACCAAGTTCGACTGTATATACAATTACTGAGAAAGAATTGGTCATGCTTAAACTTACTTAATTCTAACACCACTTCTCAAATTGCATAAATCACGTCGAAACATTAATTCATTGAACGACACCGTTAACACTAACTTTGCAATATCAGAAAATAAATACTGCATAGCTTTGGCATCAAATGGCACAGTCATCGCTGCATTGTAAACAGTATCCAACTGAAATTACACAGTCACGTATAATAAAACAAAAAACTAAAGCAAAGAAATAATAATAACAATACGTGATGAATAAGCATTTCCATGTGCTTATCTTCTGATTTTTTGTTTTCTTTAACACCATGTTTTCTAATACATTTATTTACATCATCTGATTTAAACTCTAACAAAGCTGGTACTAAAACAGCATAAGAAAATAAATAATTAATTATAATAATTTTGAGCAAAAGACAACAATAATAAAATGTTGCTGTATTTTCATTTCATGTGAAACATCCAACATAGTGATTTTGAAAGTTAGTAAACTTACCAAGTAATGGACAAATACGAGGTGCGATGCACTCGTGAAATAAATTTTTGTAAATATTTCTGATTTGCCATTGACAATGGGAAAGAATTATCTGAGGATCGCTTTGGCGAAGTTTGTACTTTTGAATTAAATGCTCAATAGCCGGAGTAGAAAATTGCTGAAAATTGAAAAAACAACACTACTTATTTATTTATCTATCAAGTACAGCATGGTTCGAGCTCATGTTACGCAACGGCCGCTGTATTGGGATAGAAGATGGTTTAGCCGTCTCATATTCTGCAGCCAAAATAAAAACAGAAAACACGACGTTGAATCCTGAAATTATATTTTAATTATTCAAAGTTTTCTTTAATGTAAGATGGCATTGGGCAAAGTGACTTACAAAAAGCAGTACTGTTATTGCATTCTCTACTTCAAAATATAACTGAATCGACTTTTCAGGTATACCAAGAACATCAAAATAACGAAAAGCAAGAATCAAAAGAACCGGTAAGCAAGACTGATTTTGATAGCATTCTAAACACATGAGAATCAAAGTATTCCTCATATAAACCACAGTTTCATATTACCGTTCACGAGCGCATTAACAAACCCAACACGATCAAATACTTGCAAACTAGGTGACAATTGGCCATTTTCTAAAAATTATCGCTTTATAAAAAAGCTTAAATTTCTGACAAACTTATCACCTTCAGCTGTTGTTGACAAAGACAAGCAATCATCCATGTTTCTAGCAGGAAGCATCTCGCTTTTGTTTGCCTTCATCAGAAGAACATGTAATACGTTTTTCACTGTCTGTAAGAACATCTACTATTCACTTTCCGCAAAGTATTGAAAAAATATTCATCAATTACAGTATCTTCATTCAAACGCTTTACAAATTCTTCTTTGAACGCGGTGCTAGAGATACACTCTTTGAATATCTAAAAATTTTAATCCTTTTCAACTAGCGGCATATCTTTTACAGTTTTACAAACAGCTTGATTCACCTTGAAAATGAGTTGACATTTTTCAAGTGTATTATATTCTTCTGCACTACAATTTACATTGACAGATTTAACAGTAAGATTTGCTCTTTCTGACTTTGGTTCTTTTGCCATCAGCAAGCTGAAAGCAAACAACATAAAATAAGCATTAACTATTGTTCTTTATACCAGTTTCAATTGTGTCAAAATAGAAAAAAATAAGTCATTTTCCCTTTAACAATAGACTTAATTTATTAAATTAATACTATTCAAAATAGTTTGAAGAAACTATGATTTTTATTATTTTCAATTGTGTGTGCATAATACTTTTAATTTGTCAATTCCAAGTAAACTTTACATTTCATCTTTTCACTTGTCAAAGAGAAAGCAAAATCACACATAAAATCAATTATATACTGTTTATTAATTCATTATTCAAATCAACATGCCATATCCGTTGTATTTCATAAAATGCTGACAAAGTGCAACAGAAAAGATAAAAAAATAAAAGCATAAAATCCTACCTACCTGGTGTCAAAATCATTATCGTTGTTGTTGATTTCCAGAACGACAGATGAAATTTTTGAAAAAGTATCATTTATTTGTCTTGATTGAAGCTGTGAACTTGGTATTAAATCTGACAAATATTTGAAATTTAGTTAAAATTCCTACTTTCAATTGGATAATTTTTTGTGCAAAACCGTACTGGTCTGCTTCCTTTTCAACCAAGTGCGCACATAACGCTGAATAATTATCGCAGCTTTCTTTTTCTAAAACAGCCAGAAAAAAAAACAATAAACAACTTGTTATTCAATATAAAAAATTATTCATATTGCAATAATGGATATACATTTTGGAAATTGGATCGCAAAAGCATCGCTCTACAGTATGACTGCAAACTGAGCACAACATTTTTGATCAACAAGTATCGCTTTCGTTGGACGACCATTTTGAAAATGCTTTGAATCACAATTGCAGCTCGATGCATTTGCAAAAATTTCATCCTTCTGCTCATGAATAAAAAAACAACAATTAATAATTTTAAAATAATTGAATTGATTGAAAAGAGAAAGAGATGAATGACAGCCACACCTCCAAGCTAACCAAGCAAAGCAGACATTTTGAATTATTCTGGTAGCAGTTTTTATTTTTCGAACATCTCTTCGAGTTGCAATGAAATTTCGAATACAATTCTGAATCACCAGTGCACTTTTATTCAATTTGGAGTGTCGTTCTTGTTCAAGAAACGCAATTTGACCAGAGCGGAAAAAAATTTTCGTCGATCCAAATTCAAAACTGCCATTCTCCAAAAATAAATTTTTTATTTACTTACTGCACGTTGAGGAAAATTTCAGAACAAACAAACAAACAAACACAAAAATAAGAAATTACTCACATTCAGAAATCGTTCACAAATTTGACGACATTTGTCTGACAGCGTTGTGCTTTGTGCATTTCTTTCTTTCAATGTGAGCAATAAAAAATACCGATCAAAAAATGATTCATATTTCCACCTGAAATATTTTATACATATGCTTTATATAGAATCAGTTTGTAGAAAATAAAAATTAATTTATCATTAATATCAAGTGCTCGTTTACAAATAAAAATACGAACTACTGAATATCGAACCTTAATTTCTTTTTTCTTATATTCCATATAAGTACATTTTAAAAAAATACCGAGTTGGATATCCAGCGGCAGATATTTTTAGTGTTTCCAACAAACTACAGGCTGTAATCTGTTGTATCGATCGGGCATTGTTAAATGTGAACGGCAATTTTTCATCATTGGGCTTAATGCAACGCACATAATGAGGATTTGTGCTGTTCAGAGTATCCATCAAAGTGGATAGTGATTTTCGAAACTGAAAGCACAAAATCAAAATATATACACTTATTATCAACACAAATTATTAAAACTATTTTAATAAAATGATAATGAACCTGGCTACCAACGGTTCGTTTCGATGATTTCTGCAACTGTGGACGAAAACCCGCTTGCAACAGTTGAACAAGAAAACAATTCTAAAATTCATTTTCCCTTACTTATGAATGAACAAAGCAAATACTAATTTCAATATGCACAATTACTCGAGAGTTCCGCAACACTTCATCGAAACTTTCATTGACAGTATCCAAATTTTTCTTCACAAAATCACGCACACAATATTTCACAGTGCCGGCATAATGAACAACCAAAAATTCATCACTGGCTATAGCAGGCAGTTTGAAAGAACACGACTCCTGGCACTGTTTGCTGTTCTTCAGCTCATTGTAGAAATTATCATCACTAGGTCTTAACAGCTATAGAAAAGTCAGCTTGAAGTCATAAAATTAAAATGTGAATAAAACGCTTATAAACATTTTACTTTATTTTTTTACTGTCAACGCAAAATGAGAATTACAGTGGAAACAATTTGGTATATTTTATTAATGTAACGTATCAGAAATTATTTTCACACTACGGTACCACTCATAATAATAACAACAATATTATTATTTTTATTATTACTATTATTGCTAATAATAATGCTTACAAAAGAATTTAAATTCATACATGCTCATATTTATTTGCCTTTAATTTATTCATTTATTAATCAACTCACTTGACACTCTTGATCTAATAAGCTGAATATTCCTAGACGTGCTTCAAACAAAAGAAGACAAGCTTGGTTGTCAGGAAAGTCAATAAAAGACCAACATATATTTTCCTTAACATATTCTTCTTGTTCAAGTTTGAAAACGTACTATAAATGTATTGACATATTACTTTAAATTGTATATTGTATATTAAAAAATGATCATAACAATGAAATAGAATAACAGCATATTAAACGAGCAAATACTTTGTAAAACTGCTGCTGTAATAATTCATTTGCAAAATTAATGCACAGTTGTTCAAAACTGTTTGTGGGAAATACTTCAAATCTAAAAATTCACACGTTTTGAAAGTTAACATAAATTTGCATACTGTTACCCATAAATATCTAAGACACCAATAAAATTCATCTCTAATAGAGATTTTTCAGATAAACGGTCATTGATTTTCTTTATGATCCATCGAAAAAGAGATTCATAAATATACTTGCATATGCCGTCTTTGAGAGCATCTGCCTTAAAAAAATGAAACAAAAACAAAGATAAAATAATAATTCTTTATATTTATGGTAAATAGTAATAGTTGACAAAATTATTAAAATAGTACGTCAGCTGAGTTGAGTTGTCGATGAACAACTTCACGACGAATTGCCAATTGTTGATAGGTAAATTTCTGAGCCAAGTCTTCTTCATTTAAGCCCAGCAGTTCACAACATCTGCTCAAATCGTTGGCAGAATTTTTACGCACAGCCTTCTTATTGTTCATTTCGCCTGAGAAACTGAGGTTCCCAAAATGCAAAATTCCAATCAAAACTGCAAATATATCACGTATTTCATCATCTCCAAATCCTTAAAAAAAGTTAAATTGAATATAAATATTGCACATAAAAATGCATATCTGTACACGGATATAAAAATATACCAAGTATCTTAAAAGAATTGATAGTTTCTTCAAAATTTTTCGAATCATTAGCGGTCAACATGCAAGCATCTTCATTTGAACATAAATATTTATAACTGCCATCATGTTCTAAACATATTTATATATAAATTCATTTTCACAGTGAGAACTTTGCCATCATTGTAATATTAAACATTTTTTGAACAACAACAGAGGAGGAAATCTTGCATACTCATATTGAAGCCCTTTAACAAAGGACTGCTTTCTCTGGCAGTAGACATTTGATAAAAGATGTGATAGTTGCGCTCACATTTACCCTAAAATTAGCAAAAGTTGACAGAAGCGTTAAAATTGATTGAATAAACTTCTATTCTAAGATGTTGTTTTTCTGACTTGAAATGATATGCGAGATTTTTCGAGGAGGTAAGTTTCCAATTGAGCCCCGGATGCGTTCAATCGATCGTCAAAAAATATACGAATAAATTTACCAAATCGAGAACTGTTATCATTTTGAACTGTTTTTGCATTTCCAAAAGCCTTGTAAACAATAAATAATAATGACAATAAAAAGAAAAAGCATAATGAAAGTAATAGCAGATGAGAAATAAATTGGCAAAATTACTTCAATCAATGAGTTGCTAGCGATGATGAGTGAATCAATGGCTTGGCGATGTGTACAGGCTTGAGTCAAGTATCTGAACACATGGTTGGCTGATACTGTTTTGCCGGCTCCACTTTCGCCGGAAATTATAATTGATTGATTCTTCTTTTGTTGATCCAATGACGAAAGCGCTTCTTCAGATATGCCAAATATGTGCGGATCCAGCTGACGAACATTGCCATTTCGGTACAGATTATAAATTGACTTATCGTACAAGCTTACATCTTTATACGGATTCACAGCAACCAACACAATTCCTAAATAAAGAAGAAAATTTCTTTGATACGCATATATTATTTTCACAACTAAAACAACCAACATGTTTTACATACCAAAGTAAGTGTAAATGCATTCTCTTTCAAAGCGATTCTTCAAAGCGTAAAGTATATCTGGCTCTTGAATATAGCTCAGGGATGTCAAATCATTGCTGTCCAACAAAAATTCAGGATTTCTCAACAAGGGCAATTCACTTTTTTTAGAAAATTTCAATTTTACTTCCTAATCAGAAGAAAGCAAACAATAGCAAACAAACAAACAAACAATGAATAAAATTATATTCTCGCCTTGTCATTTTCCAGTTTCACGGTCAAAAAATGACCATCGGCAGTTGTTGAATTTTCAATAATATTTCCAGAAATCCAAATTTCTTTGTCATCCGCTATCCAAACACTTGTCCCCTGTGAACGGTGCAATCATGCAACACGAACAACATATATTTTACATTGAAAAAAAGTTTTTAATTTACTTTTGAATAGTTGGTTTGGAAAAATTGATCGTCGAAATCGTTCTGCTTTTTTATTTTGATCATTTCTTTAATATTTTTACACTTTAAAACGATATTAAATTCATGCAATTCATATAAAAATTAACTCAACAAATTATCCCCTTTACTGTTAATAATGCAATTTTGAAATTGCATTAATAATAAATAGCTGGCGCACTTTAAACTTTCCTGTACTAAAATTCAAATTTATCCTGATTATGCAAACAAATTTGTGAATCTTCCCAGTAGCATGCAAATTTTTAATCAATCTATCAATCTAAGGAGACAAACATTCAGCGCAAATCCTATTCTATGGCTAAAAAGAAAATGTAATTATTCAAATTTATACTATAAACACAAATGCAGTTTATTGCCTGCTGTACAAGCTGTTGTGCACAACTATTATCAGCCATAAACCGATGACCTGAACCTATATTTATAAAAGCATTTTGCTGAGGCTTATTATTATTGCTGTTCTGGAATGTAGATTCAATTCCACAACAGAACTAACTGATGTTATACATTTTAAATGCAATATATACGTTGCAGTTGGCCATATGG
The DNA here is from genome assembly GCA_001447645.1 of Trichinella pseudospiralis. Taxonomy (NCBI): domain Eukaryota; kingdom Metazoa; phylum Nematoda; class Enoplea; order Trichinellida; family Trichinellidae; genus Trichinella; species Trichinella pseudospiralis. Next base: position 132,245 of record JYDV01000098.1, on the reverse strand, counting down.
ACCAAAATGAACTTCTAAATGCACAACTTTTAGGGCGTCCGGTGATACGGGTTGAGGACCACTGGCCTAGTGGATGAACACCGCCGTTGAGTAGAAGTGCATTATCAATTTTCTAATCACACGAGATGCTAATTCTGTAGTATTTATACAATGTTCGCGGAATCTATTTACGCTGGGATATATAAATTATTACAAAATATCAATTGATCTTACAGAAAAAAGCCCACCACAGATTGACGATAAAATTGGAAAATATTTGTTAATTAAGCAAGAAAAATAAAGATTTATGAAAAAAAATACTTGTAATTATTGAAAATTATTTCAATTGAAAAGCACCATACAAACAACAGAATAATAAAAAAACAAAAAAACCGTTTTATTCATCACTGATATAAAGACAACAATATTATTGCAGGAGCGTTATTTTTTCTTGCCTTGCAAACCTGCTCCAGCGTTAAATTTGAATAAAATTATATCCCCATCTTCGACAACATAGTTTCTGCCCTGTTGACGATACTTTCCTGCAGCCTAAAAATAAACCTATTCAGTGTGATAACAAAAAAGAAAAGTAACAACAAAAGTTAAAAAAAATTCAAGTAAATTTATTAAACTTGAAATTTATTATTAAAATTGTTATACATTTGTCAAAAAATTACTATCAACTTGAATAATGAAATATTATTATTGTTAAATGGAAGAAGAATGTTGTTTACTTTCGCAGCCGCTTCACTTCCTTCATTTTTGAAATCGTTAAATTTCATAACTTCTGCCATTATAAAACCCTTCTCAAAATCGGTATGAATTTTTCCCGCTGCCTGAGGAGCTTTCGTTCCTTTCTTAAACAATCCAAAATTCATACTTATTTGTCAAAGAAAAAACAATCAAAAACAACAAAGCAACACCACCTGTATTGTCCATGCTTTCACTTCATCTTTTCCTGTAGTAAAGAAATGTTCGAGCTGAAGCTCTTTGTAGCCTGCATTAATAATTTTTTCCAACGCACTTTTGCACCCAACTTCCTCTATATTCAAATTACTTAAAAATAAACAAATAAAATCTTCCAAAAAATGATATGTTCTTTTATAACGACAATATACTTCTCTGAGCAACGTTTTTTCAAATACTCGTTCCTTTCATCAACTGGTAGTTCATAAAGATGACTTTCCAACATGCAACTAAATGGAATCATAATAGCGCCTGGATCTTGCTCATCAATTTGAGCTCTTATTCGAGGAAGCCTTTAAAAAAATCAAATAAAACTAAATAACAATTCCACATCCACATTATTATTAAAATCACCATTTATTTCTCTTCAGAATGTAATCTTGTTCAGATACATTAACCAAATATACTACTGGTTTCGCGGTCAAAAACAAATGCTTATTTAATATATCAATCTGCAAAATGAAATAAAATAAAACATCCTTTTTTTCTGAATCTTCTTACCTGCTTGTCATTCCAGGTTTGAAAACGAACATGACGGCAATCCTCTTTCAAACATTTCTGAACTAATTTCAATGTTTCCTGCAAAAAAATATAAAATTGAAAATGAAAAATTCAGCTTCCAAGAAGCAGTGAACTCACAAATTCAAACATTTTGCTTTTATCATTCGCTCGAATGACAGTTTTCTCCATTTTCTCCAAAACCCCATCTACATACTGTATATCTTTCATTCGCAACTCATCAAAAATAATTTTCAAGTCTCTGACAGGATCGACATCACCTTCCACGTGAGTTACATCCGCTTCTTCAAATGCGCCTATTGAGACATAAAACATTTCAATATAAAATGCTCAGTGTTCAACTGCCCATGCAAATCTTATTATAAAAGCATAACCAATGCAAATTAAACTTGTGAATCATCAATTTCATATACAAAACAATATTCATAAATGATAAACAATTGATGAAAATTAATTATCATTATTGAAACTGAAATTCATCGTTAAAGGTGCATCACATCATTAAATAAATAAATGTATTTATACTACTATATCATAATCTCCAGTAATCTCAAAATAATCGTTCCGTAAATTAATTTAAAAATAAAATAAGAAAAAAATGTCATTCAATATATATGTGGATTCAAAATCAAAATGTTCAACACTCACGGCACATCATAAACAATGCATCACATGCACTGATATGTGAAAGAAATGCATTTCCCAATCCTTGTCCTTCGCTGGCACCTTTCACCAAGCCCGCAATGTCAACTACGTTAAGATATGCTGGCACTTGACTGAAATTTATAAAAAAATTAACCAAAACAATGTTCAGCAAATCAAAAATAGTAAACAATTGTTCTCTCAAAAATGATGCAACAAAAACATCAAAACAAATTTCAAAATAATTTCAATTGTATACCTGACAGGCTTGTAATAATTACACAAAAAATCAAATCGTTCATCTGGAATAGCAACACGACCTGAAAATTTGACAAATAGAAATGCAAATTTACACCAACTCATTTACTTTCATTTGGATCAATGGTACAAAATGGATAATTTTCTGCTGGCACTTGATTTTTGGTTAAAACGTTGAAAAAAGTAGATTTTCTAAAACATTTTCACGTTAATTTCAAACTTTAATACCACAGCAGCAACTAAATATATCACTGAAGCAACATAAATTTTGAAATATAAAAATTTATCCATATTTCACATATCATATTTTCTATACTTAATCAAACGTAAAACAAACAATAACGTAAACATTTACCCCACATTGGGCAATCCAACAATTCCAATCTTAAGATTTGACCCTATTCGGCCAATAATTCGATTTGCAACCTGGACGGATTCTTTTTGCTTCGGAGGCATCTTCACTATTGACAAAGAAGACAGTCGCAACTGCTTAAATATTATTCCAGACATTCAAACGAAAAAATTCAATTCATAATTATAAAATTAAGAAGAAAAATGAAAATCTTTATTCATTCCACTAAACTGAATCATTAAGCTTTTCACTAAACCTGATTCAAAAAAAAAGTTCATCAAATCACACATATTTAATAACACAGTTAAGAGAAGCAAAATATAGCTATAAAAACATAGTAAAAAAATTATGCCTAAAACAGGAAGCACAGCAACTGCACAGCAAATAATTTCATTAATGGCAAAAACATATTCATACTGTAGAATGCATGTCAAAATAGATTACTGTAGCTTTTTTCAAAAATTATAAAAAATTTTTAACATAAAAAATGAGTATGTAAATGTTATCAGAAACGAAATAAAGATCATTTAAAATTTATTTACAAAAATTTTTTAATTCTAAAGATAACCATCCTGAAAACAAGTTCTATGCAATTGTATCAATTATAACCCTTTAGTAATATATTAGTTGTTTGGGTATCTGTACTTTTATAGCAGTTTGAATTTGTTTACAATGAGATACAACTATATTTTACAATTACTATAGTCAATTTATTGAAGTTACTGTTTAACTTTGCTCCAAAGATGATAAAGTCTCTTCGTTGATTTTCAATACTTGATAAACAGAGATTTCAATTCTCATCATTTATACAAGGTTTATTTTATAACACATGATCTGCAATTACAGCTTTTAAAGATTGAACTGAGTGTAAGACTTTATATTATACTGAAAGATGTTCCATATTGCACAGCATATTGGTAAACTCATTCTGCAGACTGTATATTTTCCTTTCAATAAATAAGTAAAACTTTATATATTCTTATTTGATGTTACTTTTTTATATGATGAATCTAGTTTGAAATTAAATATGGCTGTAAATAAAATAATTTTTCCGAAGAAATAAAATTATGTTTCGATATGGACTTATATCTTGTTAATGTTTGTTTCGTCTTAATCGGATGTGCTTAATGGAATCGATCGTATCGATAATTGTATTGTTATGTAAGGTGAATGTTAATACATTTATTGCCATTTTATTTAACATTTGCCGTCATGTAATTTTATTAAAGTTTCACCTTAAAGTTTACAAAGTTTTTCTCCATTCGGAAGCATCAAAAATATATCAATTTCTTATTAAATACATTTTAATATGTACTGTAGATAATTTATTTTCAAGAGCAAGATACAATAATCTCAACAGTTGCAAATTTAAAAGATATTTTTAAGATTAAAATACATCATAAGTTTTAATTGTTAATATGAAAAGCAAAATTGATTATTACATGAATATTGATCTGTTTCTATTAAACTAGCTGTATAGTTGTTTTCAAGGAACATACTTTTTTACTTTTTGTTGCGATACCATATCCTGTACAACGTCATCATTGCAAAGTTGATCCATTTGTCGTTGAAGTTGGTACCTTTGAGTAGCTATTTTTGATGAGCTTTTTTTTTACCTTTCTTACGTATACATTTTGATCTGTTGTTTACTGATTATTCAATAAATAAATAGCAACGATGAAGTGTGATAGAAATTAAATGTATTATTTTTCTTTTTTATGCGATCAAAAATCAACTCAGCAGCTGACATTTCACTGTCAGGTATCTTTACGCGAAGTGAAGTTTTCATTTGAAGGGTTAAATTTGTTAATAAAATTGGTATTATTTATATCTGTTATAATTTCATGACAAGTTAATGTTTTATTACAAAATTGTAAATTATTGATCAGTTACATTTAAGTATGTAAATGATTTTGTATGTATTTAGAAGCCATAAGGATTTACAAAGAAAATTTTTTGCTGAAGAAACAAAAGAAGTTTTATTACAAAAAGATTTTATCAAAAGTTAATTGGAAATATTGTAGAATTGATCAGCACCAACTGCACTATTCGGTAATTTTTTTGTTTTACTTAGTTTCATTCAGTTGTTGAAATAATTGTTTCTAATCAATTCACGCTGATTAATGTATTTCTTAATTGATGTTTTATGCCAGAATGTTTTTAATTAATACATTTCTTTGTTTGTTTATTGATTTATTATCAAATATTGTTTATCAGTATTGTTTTCTTTATTGAAATATGTATAGTATTTAAATAAAGTTCTGTTTTATTCAACAGATATTGGAACGTTGTTGAAGATGGATATTGAACCAATGCAAACAGATGATGTTTCAATTGAAACTGACATTTCAAGAAGTGTAGAGAATTTAACAACGCTTCAGCGTCATGTTATTACCCAAATAACAATGTTTATTCAATTACTGGTCCAACATATGTATGTACATCGCAGGAAACCAGCAGCACTGAACACGATAAGAATATTTTTGGCAAAATTGGGCGTGTTGTACAAGGAAGTTCCTAGAGGTCCGTTCAGATATTTTGCATTCCAGAATTTACCTGAAGCTTTGAAAATGGCGACCGACTCAAGTGACATTATGAAATTTAATTTTTTGACGCGATTTGCCAACAGTACTGTTTGCCATTATCCTGCTGCACTGCCATATGTGCGCATCTCGCCGGACAGAACCAAGATTTTCAACGATTCACAGGATCTATTATTTTTGACTCTTATGCAACATATTCCTGATTTCAATTCTCTAGTCAAAGTTATTTCAATTTGTATCTTCCCACACATGAATAGAAACACAATTTTAAAACGTTACAGTGAATTACTGTACAATTGCAAGTTTATAACTTTTGGAGATGTGGATGAAGAAATAAATAGACAGCTTTCAAGAATACCTCTGGGGCCGCTTCCAGAGGGTGCTGTGAAACGTATTATTGATTATCCGAACAAATTTCTTCCAGTTGATTTTCTTGAACTGAAAATGCGAAATTTGACCGAACGAATATGTGGCGATGGCATTGAGGGTATTTTAAATGAAGAAAAATTTTTTGGATGCGAACTGACTTCTGATTTTCGTCTGGTTTCTCGAGTGGTGGATCGTAGCCACAATGCTTATACTTTAGGTGTGAAAAGGCGTCGTCTGAAATTGTCCATCATATATGATCTGGAATTTATTCACATCTGGGAAAAGTACATTGCCAATTTTGCATCCGATCAAGCGATATTGCACGGCGCTGGGCATGATGAGAAAAACAATTTATACAGCGTCTTGGTCACCGACCGAGGAATTGAACTGCATTTATTGGAAAAGTCTGATCATGAGGATATGTACAATTGGCTTTTCAGGCGCCTCTATCTGAAAAGATCTCGACCACTTGTCACTGCATTTCCTAAAAGTTCCATCGTTCCATTCAACAATCCGTTTATTCATTTTGCAGAAAGATGTTTTCACAGCTACTTTTTGCCTCACATATGCGAAGAAATGAGCGCATTCAAAATTGAATATAATCTGGGTTCTTTTTGAATTTAAAATTTATTTTGTTGCTAACATTGTGTTTTAACCTCTCGATTGCAATTATCGAATAAATAGTTCATTTGATTTTATAATTTGTTGAGCAGAAGAGTATTTGTAATGAACATAATCTGGTGTAAAAATTTTAAGCAAATCACAACTATAAAACATGAATCCGTAGTTTACTAAATAAAAAAAATCATATTTCAAACAAATCAACATGTATAAATAAATAAATGAATAATACAGTGTTTTATGTATGTGAAGCACAGCAACCGATATGTAACTTTTTTTCATGCCATATGAAATGCTATTCTTGTATAATGTATCAAAAACAAATGTTATTGAATTGCATTTTTCAGTGCAATGCAATCTTAACCAATTCGAAGTTCATATTCACCATTCTGAGTTATGTAACGTACCCATGGCAATGCCTGGTATCCACTTTTTTCGATAATTTTCAAATATCTCACCTGAAATTATTAGATCAAGTTGAATAAAAAATTTAAAAAGAAAACAAAACAAAAGGGCAGAAAAGTAAGTTGAATGTACTTGAATCCCAGATACGGTGAAGTATGGAATTTCAAATTTGACTTTGATAGGCGGTCGTCCTTCGGTCACTTCACCTTCAACGCTTGGCAAACCGAAATGAGCTCTCATTAAATATTCCTTACCGCCCTGAATTGAACATTGATAACCATTGATGAGAAGAGGGAAAATTGTTAAATTTTCAAAAAAAAAACTGAAAACATACTGGAAAAGCTTTAATGAACCAATGGAATGCTGACTGTTCAGGATAATATTTCACAGATCCTACAGAAGTTTTGAATTTTGGTGAGTCGGCGTCACTAGGAACAGGAATGATAATTTCAACGTTGTTTGCAGTGCTTCGCCTTTTGAATTGACTTTTGGCCTGTAAAAAGAAAAAAACATATCAAACGTGAAAACATCCACACAACTGTTTGTGCATGTAAACTGTTATTATTATAAGTTATTTTACTATAGAAAAATGAAAAATCCATTTCTGCTTAAAATATTCATAATTTTAATAAGTGTAAAATTAAAAGAAAAATACTTTGATCATGTAATCAATACGACTGTGACGATGCACATTGATGACAGATTCGATCCAAATCAACGGTTTCACGTTTGTCGTTAATCGATACGACATCAGTTCGAATTCATCGTCAGGCGGTATGAAAGATATTGTACGGTCATTTTCAAAACGAGAAAGACGAACGCACTGGTGAAATTTTACATCTTCCAATTCCACCGATTTCGTTCTACCTCCTTAAAATAAGATAAACGAATCTGAATAAAAATTCATTTCGATATAACTTGTCGCATGCTTTATATTATTCATATTTTATGTCATTATAAAAAAAAATAAACTATCATTTCATCATATCAAATGTTGCACAGTTTCATCAACTCACTTCCAGTACTTTCGAATAGAATTTTATCATTCAAACCAAGTCGTAATTCAGGCATCCCGGACAAGAAGACGCGCATTTTCACAGAACCGACAATTTCACTTCGTAGAACATTTCCACTAGCATTCGCCTGTTCACAGGACACGTTTGCTGATATTTAAATAAAATATCACTTCTTGCTAATTATTATCATTTACCAATAAATTGACAGATTCAACAACATCCAGAAATACTTCGTTTTTCCTATATTTTATTCCTTCCGTTCTCCAAGAAACAGCGTTAGTAACTGCCATCGGCGGCCGAGGCTGTACTTCTAATTTATGACCTTCTTGAGTTATGTACCTGAATAAAACAAAAATTATTAATTAACACTAAAAAGAAACATCAAATTAATAATCACTATTAAATGAAAAATCACATCCAACAATGCACTTCAAACGCATCAAAATAGTGGTGAATCAAAGCATTATTCAGAAAGTCAATAAGCTGGGTAAACAAAGGGAACTGTTTACTTACTCTTGCAAAATTTTCCCATCAGTCGTTTGAGGATAACCAAAGTCCATAAGTTCATCAAACAATTCATAAATAACAACAAAATTATCACGTATTGATTCCTCTTCTAGTTCTTTAAAATACTCTGTAAACACCTGAAATTTGAATTACCATCAAACAAACTATAGTTCACATAGAAAAAGCCACTTACATCGATAATTTTATATAGAAAAGCAAAAACTAAAGCAGCGTTGCTGTTCTTTCGACACATAGCAACAACTAAAGTAAAACAGAAGCATGTTTAGCAATAAATAATCATATATTTATACATTAAATGTTAAATACAAAAAATTGTCCACATATTGTTGACACATAATGAACAAATAATAAAATTGCATGCGCAAAATTTTCACAACTATTAACATAACATTTCATCAGTTCACAAATTGAAAATCAAAATTTTTTCCGCTCCTATACTTTTGAATCATTTGCAAAATCTACATCTACACTCTGTAACATCTTTACCAGTAATAGCATCTAAATAAAATGGAAAAAAATTCAACAGTACAACTTAGAAGAAAAAATAAATAATAAGCACGCATGAATGGTGCAAATATGAAAAAATATTCATTAAATAATATGAAAAACATGTTTAAAAAATCACCGCAGTAAAAAAATATTTTAACTTGAAAATCACATACCGTACATAATACACGTCAGTAATACGTCAAGGTGTATTGTTAATTTGTCATTGAATGTGCTTCAGGTGAAATATTCAGTGAATTTTTTATATGAAAATTACATATTAGTGATCATGAAATAACAGAAAAAAACACTTTCAATTTCAAAAACAATTTGCACCAGTATTACTTTACATTCTTACACTTTAAATATATAAATAGAAATTGTATTAATTATTATATGTGTGAAAACAATTATCAAATGACAAAATATCCTTCTTCAATAATGAAAACTGTTATACAGTTACATTACGTTGAAATACAGATTACATTTTATGGTGCCTTGATAATATCCCATTAATTAGGCAATACAATATTTTTATTATACAGAAATTGAATGCTTGTCAAGGTAAATTAAAGGTTTTTGTTGCTCACATCAGTTTTATGAAATTCCTTGTCAGAATAAACTCATTTAAAAATCCAACTCATGAAAACAATTCTCAATTAACGTACGCTCTAACTAGATGCAAATCGGCTAAGAACAGGAAAAAATGCGTTTGAAATGAAAAAAAAACTTACGATACAAATTTGTATGCTTCACATAAATAAACGTTGCTTCCTGTTGGTAAAGAATTGGTGTAGCACAACCCTCTTCTTCTTTATCCATTAAAAGCGGCATAAATTTTTCTATTAAAGTCATGTCAACATCACCACGGTAGTTACGACTGATGATCACTTTTCCTTTCAAATCAAGGAAAAACACAGCTGAACAAGACATAATTCTTTCCCGTTTGCCCCGCTAATGTGAGACTTAGACAAACTGCATTACTAAAAAGAATAATAAATTTTTATTTCCATAGCTCTAACAGACAAGCACATCATCAAGTGCACTATGCAAAACAGATGTCTCAGTTGACAAGGTAAAGGTAAGCAGTGACCTTAAAAGGACAACGTCTATTCAAAAGTGAATCCTTAAAACATTTTTAAAGCGTCAAAAGTATCATTCTCATAAATAAAACTAAATGACAAAATATCTCTCAATAATGCACGGCATTTGAAAGAAGAAGTATACAAGAAAATTGTCCACACTGGCATACTGTATTTAATCGTTCTTTTCCGTTTTGCATACTGTAATTTCTTTTTCGCTGTAACTATCCAGCTGTGGCTTGCAAGAGTTTTTTCGCAAACAGCTGATTTGAGGATGTTTTTATATCAAAACAACCGATTTTTATTATTTAGTATCTTTCGAATACATTTTGCATCAAAAGCAAAATTTTTTTCTTCACCGAATAAGGTAATGTCCATGTTATTCTTTATTATTTTACATTTAGTATTATTCATTGAATAGAATAACTGAAAATTGAAATCGACTGGTGTTAATTTGTATAATTTTGTGAATTTTGAATTTTTCTTATTGCGTACTAGTAAGTACAAGAGTGAACTAATTGTTTTTCAAGCAATACAGTACAAGGGTTAAATAGCGAATTTCAGAACTGATTATCTAAATTATGTCGTGGTATAGCTGTTTTTTTATGTTTGAAATTCAGCTGCATTCCGGCAGACCGTCCACTACTTTATGGATGCCTACGGAGAGAGGTTATGACTTCCAGGAGCCGGATATTCCATTAAAAGAACTTTTCAAACAAATACCACAAGAGTTGGCACGTCAAGCGAAACTGATTTCCAAAGAAATCAAAGATTGGGCTTGGCCAGAGAAAACTATAATTGAGTCAACACCTCTTCATAATCAGTTATATATTCAGTGGAAATTTGATTCGCAAGAAGTGTTGGACAGTTTTACAGTGACTTCAGATAGAGCACAAAATGTGGGATTCAGCCAAGCTACGTGGACAATGAGCGATCAAGGAACTGCTGTTTTTCAAGGTTCTTTAGATACCCGAGTGCCTAAAGATGGTGAAATTCACAGAGCTGGGTTTACAGCTATAATTTCAAAACTTCTTATGGTAAGTTAATTTCAGTTATTGTTTATTTAAAAAAAACATATAATAATTGTTTTTTAATACAGAAGTCATTCAATCGCCAAGAGGTTTACGAACACTGGTCACTGTTTACGCATCTTGTTTTGAAAATACGAGGAGATGGTCGTACGTATCTTCTAAATCTTAGTCAACCAGGTTATTTTGATGTTCAAGCGCATGATATTTTTAATTATCCGCTTTACACTCATGGCGGTCCATATTGGCAGTATGAAAAGGTGCGTCAGTGATGATAATATTTTAGCGCAACGGTACATTTGATCTGCATTTCCAGATTCCATTTTCTAAATTCTACCTTTCATCACACGCACGGATACAAGATCAGCAGGTTCCTGTTCTTGGATACAAAAGCAGAGCGTGGAAAGGAAATGGAATTAAAAGATTTGGTGTAACGTTGTGCGATCGAACAGACGGTCCGTTTCGACTAGAGATTGATTGGATTGGTGTTTGCTATGATGCTACACATTTTGAAGAATTTGCATATGAAATGTTTGAATATCCATTTACAATAGATTGATATTGTCCGCTTTTATTAAATATTTTTACATTATGTTTGTTTTCAGTTGATCATAGGTCTTATCCAGAATTATATGTATTTATGTATCTATTGTTTTTTATGTTTAAAATTATTTTTCATTTTGATATTTTTGCCAAATTTTAGTACTTTGGACAATCTTATTATATACATGTGTGTGTGTGTGTGTGTGTATGTATGTATATGGAAGTCGGAAAAATGGGAAAGTCAAACAAGAAGAAAAATATGCGAACAGTTCTTCAGCATGCCGGAAGTCTTCATGAACGACTTTCTTCTATAATGGATAAAACATGCGTGGGTGGAGAAGATAAAAATGAAAATTGTCGGTCATTGCTTACAAAGCATATCAAAAGTGATGATATCAAACTCACCGAAGCTAACAGTAAAGATGTTTTGATGTCTGCCAATTGCGAACAGTTTCATTCGGAAAGTAAATCAGATTATAATTGTAAGTAGCATTTTCATTGTTGTTGGTATTTAATGAGTCAGTAACTTGCATGTAAAAATGATACCTAGTGAATATTTGGATTTAAAAGAAGTACTATAATGCTCCAAGGTTGATAAAATGATCAATTGTATTATTTATTTATATGTAGTGTTTTTACTTTTATTTTTTGAATTTGTATCCTTTTGTTTGTATATTTCAGCAGATACAAATTCCAGTCCATTTCCAAGCAATTCAGCAAAAGCGGTAAAATATTAATTTTTTCAATGATAAATTGTTGTTGAAATAATGTAATTTTTCTTTAGTCTTCGTCGACAGCAGTCGATCCGTTGTCGATTCCAAGTAAATAATTATTTCTGTGTAGAGAAGTTTGAAAAAAGCATGTATTAATGTAAATTAGCATGTATTTTGTTTGTTTTTTCAACAGCAATTCGACCATTGGCAACTTACGAATACGGATGTCCAGGTTTTAAACATGATCCAGTCAGTCGTTACAATCTCTACGCTGAAGAGTGGAAAAAATTTCCACCTCCTGGAGAGAAGAAGCACTTGACGCTTCGGTGGAAAATACGCGAAAAGATGTCGAAATGTGATTTTCCATAATCATAAATGCTTCAACTGTTACTAATTCAGGGATGAAAATTATTTTTGTTTTTATTATTATCAATTTTAAACAGATGAATAGGCGATCATGAATGGCAGCATTTGATGATCATTCATTCATCTATATACGTAGAATAGTGTGAATTTGTTGTTTATGGAAATAAATAAAAAATAAAGAATATATTAATATTAAAATATTTTCTCTCTCTCTCTCTCTCTTTTATCCATCCAGTTCAGCAATTCGCTTCTCATACTGCGTCACGTCAAGCCCTTTGGCGTTTCCACGACGAATAGCATCTTTCAAAAGTTGGCGTTCGATTTGTTCCAACCTTTCCTCAGGGGATGAAACATCCAATGCCATGTCCAAATCGTTCGGCTCTCTAGAAAATTTTCCAACGGTGATGGAAAAAGCAGGCAAACATAAATTTCACCTCAAACGTGCAAAGTAGACAATAAATACAGTCAACGATATGGTAGCTGAGATGAATTCCACAATACGCACTTTTGAATCTTTGAACTGATACTCCGGAATGATGACCGGTGGAGAACGACTGTGGCGTCGGTGAAAAGCTGGCGTTTCAGAAAATTTCAGAGGTGTGTCATTTTTAGAACAACACCTCCGAAGCATAACCGCTACCAAACGTACGTTCAACATCATCCCTTGTGAACGGACAAGAAGAGAATTAAATGACATCCACAAAATTCAAATATCCACTTTAGTTCACTTTGTCATACATATATCTTAAAATGAATGAAAACAAAAAAGTTTATCATTAAAAAAGTAATTAAAAATTGAAAGTCGCACAATATAAAATATCAGCAAACTGTTAGCTTGTTGAATCAAATTCAAAATTAACACCTTCAATCATTTGAAACAATTCTTTCCATCTATTTGAAAATTCTTGAACACTTTCTTAAACAACGATTGTACACTGATTTAAGCAAATTCAATCAATTTCACGTAAACTGACTTTGGTGAACATTCTGCAATAAAATTTTCATTCGATTGCGTCCATTCACACAGTTTAAACGTATATAACTGAAATTTCTTATGCATTATTCCTTTTTCACAAGCTATTAACCGTTGCTGTTGTGAAATTAAGTACGAGAATAACGCATGATAATATAATCAATGGAAACATTCGTTATAATAATTAAAATACTCTTTTCAGAGCATCGTAAAATCATGCGACAAACTATTATTAACTTCGCTTAAAAAAGGAAAAATATTTTTTAACTGTTCTGAATTTTTAAATTAATAATCACTTTTACAAAACTAAGCATATCTCCAGTATTTCATGAAATCAATTTTAAACTGATCTTTTCCTATTTTGACATATTAAAAGCCCAACTTGTAATAAGTTTGCTCTTTTGGAATCAAATCTACAACATCATTGCAATAAAACAATAAATTGCATACCTCTCACAGACTGTAACACAATTAAAATACTTTTCAAACTGCATTTATTCATCTCAACTCAAAAAATTATTACAAATAAAGCAATATAAAAGCAGCCAAAATGTTAAGTGTACACATTAATTCATGTCATCAACACTTTTCAATGAAAAAACTTTCTCGCTCCAAAATTCAGAAAATTCAAAATAAATTACTTCAACTTCATTTCATTTTATCGTATAAAACATAGTAAAAATTCAAAAAACAATTTCACTTTACAAAAACCAATATAACTACAGTAATTATAGGCGCATGTAGGTGCAAATGTTGAAAACGTGAAAAAAAACTAAAAGCATAAATAAATATTGCTAAATAATTTAGTTTTTTAAATAAATAATTTTATTTTCAACAAAAACTGAAATAAAAAATTACTGAAGAAGTACAAATGCGTTAATTGTACGTGCGAACAACTTTTACATCTTGAACGGCTGTGTTCTTACTAATTACTCGATTCCAATTTATACATGGAATGTTATTTCATAATAAATTACCTGATTCAGATTTAGAATTAAAAATAAAAATTTGTTTTTTACGGTAGACTTTTTTTAAATACAGAAGAACTGCAACAAGAAGAAGAAAATAATACTGTAGTTTAGTTTTTAAAAAATTAGGAGGCATGTTGCTGTTTGCTTTTCATTTGCACCTTTTTAATTAACATACTGTGCAAACTTTTATGATCTTCCAGTTTCTTGTTTTACATTCGATATTCATGTTTCATTGATTTGATTATAAACTAAAGAAAACTACATAAGTAAAAGTAATTTAAACATAAAAAATCACTACATTACTACAATAAATCATTTTGAAAATAGCAGAAATGTATGAAACTGATCAACCGTTTATTATAAAAGAGAGATCAACTAAATAAAAATTAAATATCTATGCTAGATGGCAGAATGACGAAAGTCGGCGTCAATAAGGAATCAAAAAGAATGCGCATGCTCAAAAAATAGCAGCTGATTATACGCTTTATTTGCAGGCATTTATTAAAGAACCGGAGTAGCTTAGCATACTTAGCAAATTATATAGATTTGATACATTTGTCCCTTCATTTATCCATTCTAACAACATGGATTTAATAAACCTTAATTCATTTTACAACATTATTTATATCAGAAGCAGTAGATAGCCGTTAATTTACTTTATATCCATACATTTGTTTGAACGAAAACTCCAACTGCTTTCCAATAACAGTGCTGTAACATGGCAAAGAATCGTTCAACAAAGCCAATAAAAGTATATTTATAAGCGGAAGCACTAATCTGACGTTCTTTGGATCCATATTACTTTATACCTTCAACCTTTTCTTGTCCTGGCAGCCCTTAGTTATGCAAATCACAAATGCATAGGCTATGAAATGGACCAAAACAGTCTGTTTCAGAATATGTCACTAAAACCTGTTGATCTGTATTAAAAAATATTTTATATTTATATTTTTTTGCATTATTTTATAATTATCGTCTTGATAACAAACATATATTCGACTTGAAAACTATTTTTTGAATCACTTTTAATATTTTAAAACCAATTTTATAATTTTTGATAATTAACAAAATTTGTCTCTTGCTATTTAATAAATAAAATATTTTACGCTCATTATTTCTGTTTCAATATTAAAGTAGGATAATGTTAGGTGTGTGATGTTTGTTTTTATGCAAATTAGCATTGTATTTAAATTACCTTTTCAATAGTTAAGACATTTGTTTGGTTGACTAAAGTAACCGCTAATAATTGCAAATTGCCTAGTGTTTCTACCAAA
This sequence comes from Trichinella pseudospiralis, assembly GCA_001447645.1. Lineage (NCBI taxonomy): Eukaryota > Metazoa > Nematoda > Enoplea > Trichinellida > Trichinellidae > Trichinella > Trichinella pseudospiralis. Next base: position 116,611 of record JYDV01000098.1, on the reverse strand, counting down.
ATGTTATTTTAATTTCATTTGTAATGTGTGTTTTATTTCAGTTTTTTTAATTTTCAAACTAACACTGACCATTGAATCTTTTGCATTTTTTCTTAGATCATTTTTTAACATCACGTTGTCTGAGTATTTATTATTTTGGTGCTAACTTTTGCATTCCCGTCTTACCTGATTTCCCTCGGTTAATTTTGGAAGACAAAGCACCTGCCCATGTATATTATATTTGACCAGCACCAAGCCCATGTTATATAGCTCAGTTCCATCAAATGTAGCAGTCGGTTAGAGAATTTGCCATGGAAACCGCAGAAATGAGACGGTAAGCTAGCATATCAGGAGATCACCGACTAGCATGATTTTCTGATGGACTGGCGTTAAATTAAGCACTTAGCGGGGTACGCATGGCTGAGCCACAGACTCTGGAAGAGGCGCGCAGAATTGCTAAAAGAGCGGTACAAAGTGGCAGGGTTTTCGAACCTCAACAACACACAAGAGCATCAGTCTCTAAGAGGATTAGCATTGAAATGGAGAAAACTCTGACAACATTCAGCCGAAAATTTACCAAAATGACTTCAAGAGGGATGCATGGGATATAGATGGTAAGCATGGGGCGTGTTCATCATAAAAGGAAGAGTAGTGCAACGGACAACGGAAGATAGAGCACCTGCCCATGTATTATTATGTTTAATTATCACTGAGCCAATGCTATCCCCCTATTAACCGCACCCCTTTTTGTTCATTATATGTAATACTCATCATATCCAGATGAACCATATTCTTTACATCACCGGTAGATATGACACGACCGCCAATCCAGAGTATCCCCTGGGTCAGGAGGTCACGGCAGATGCCAGGTTAGGCTACCTCTGAACAATGGCACAAGGGACGCCGGCATCCGGGCGGTTGGAAGACAAAGAAAGGCGCGGAAAGATAAGAGCAATCAAAGCTGGCCCCCTGTAGCTAGCCGAGCAATTGCAGCAAATTAATGGCGCCACGGGAGGTTAAGCGGTGTGCCGCGACCCAGAGGCAGGATGTATTAGGCAGCGACCGTCCACCGGTGATTAAGAGTGAACAAGTGGAGTTGTGAGCAGCGTGTGTGCTTGTGTGGGTGTGCGCTGGTGTGCTCAGATGTATTTATAGATAAGAGCTGTGTATCGGACTCTGAATATGGCAAGAGACAGAGAATATCAGCACGGCGTGGCGAGATAAGCGTTAAAAAGCAATGCTGTCCAGGGAAGACGTAACGGCGTAGAACCGTGGAACAAGCAGACCAGGGCAGAGGGTTGCATGAATTTCAAATTGGTCAGTCATTATGAATAGTGTTTTCAGTTGATGACTGCCACGTTAATTAGTATTCAAGCACAAAATTAAATTATCATATAATTGAGAGAGTTTCACCATTTATGCAAAGTGAACAATTTTATATTATTCACATTTTACAATTGCAACACATCGAACATATTTCTTCATATTCAATTGTACTGCAATTTCAGAGAGCAGAGACATAATGAGAAGTGTTCAGTCATGTGCTGAAACTCTCCAATTTAAATCAAATTACATAGTCTGTGCTATTAAAATGTAGATTAACGAAACTCGTTTAACAGATAAGCGAAACCATTTTTTCAAAAAAAATATAGCATTAACAAAGTTGCACTGATGGACTGATTTCCACGGGAGTAAGAAGATGTCAATGTTGCTTTAATTCGCGTTTGTCAAAAATTTGAAGCACCATTGAGATTACTAAAAATTTGGCACACAATTTCTAAAGATTGCTGATTGAAAGCTATTGATATTGTAATATCAAAAGTGCTTCCCAGGCTAACAAAAAACATGCCGTACAATCAATTTTTATGTTATTAGAACGTTTGTTAGCTAATCTGTATTGAAATGAAAATAAACATTTTAGTTGTTTTATTGACTGACTAATATACATACACTAGACACTCAACAATAAAAAATTATTTAAAACAAAAGTCTATTTCACAGCAGTGCAAGTGGGCAGCTTTTTATTAGCATGAAATTGCAGCATGAAGTGAAACAGTCGTTGAAATGATCTACCAATGTGCAATATAAAATATAGACTATGCATATAATACAATAATTTGTTTCATTCATCTTTCACCTATGTAAAAAGTGGAAAGTTTACTGCGATACAACAGTACAACAACTGACACCTCAAATTGTAAAAAGCAGTGCATATTAAAAAAAAACTTAAAATGACAAATAAAACAATATAATAATTTTAACAAATAATTGTTAATAATGATTTTTATTTCAGCTAAAGTAACTATGTCAAAGAGCAAATGGAACTATTATGCAAATTATAATAATTTTCAATTTGAAAAAAAGTTGAAATTTTTGCTTTATGAAAAAATGCACTTTCTTATTTTGCGCACGGATTTGGCGTTGATTGTAGACTCTGTCGCATTTTTCAATTTGCAATTTTTGTCTAATGTCGAATTTTATGGAGAACAATAAAATTTTCAAACAACTACGCTGCGCGTGAAATGTCGCTATTAACTAATCAAAATAAGATTTTCTCTTTCAGAACTTGATTGTCATTTATTATTGTTTTTTCTTTTATTTTAATTTCAGACCAGCAGAAGCATTCAGCTCATAAATTTTGTCTAGATTTACTTTTTTTGTCGCCACGCGCTGTCATTGTTTTGTCGTAATGAGTTCCGCCAATTCGTTATTCAGTCAATTTGAATTTTAAAACTGATTCATCATTAAATTTGTTTGAATTTTTCTCTTCAAATCAGAAATTAGAGTTATTGTTTAAAAAAAATTTTTTTTTGTATTTATATACATTTTGAAATAGTACAGTAACGACAGTTCAGTTGCTTTAAATAATTTTATTTAAAAAATAAAAAAAATATGAATAAAAATTATTACAAGTAAATATTGAATCTTTGAAATGATTGCAATAAATGAGATTTGATTAAATTATGAAAGCAAAATTCCATACAGAATACAAAAATGGAAAAAACAAGTGATAGAATAAAACAAAGAACAGGTCCAGTGAAACTAATCATGCTAATTGGTTCAGAATTGGAATGAACACTCGCTATAAGCATTGGATTGTTGTGCACTTGCTTTACAGTATAACCAGTAGTACGTTTTAATATTTCTGATGTAGCTGCACTCATCGATATCAACGCTTTGTTGAATTTTTCTGCAAATTCAAAATCTTTTCTCCACAAATAGCTTACCGGTGTGCTGCGTACCAAATTGTCTGGTATACGCCATAGCATGCTGCGATTTGCATATTCCATTGCATAAACATCAGCAAAAATGCTTCCTTTGATCATAACTGCGTTGTCATTTTTTATCAAACCATCCAACAATGTAGATGATAATGAATTTTCAGCGACATAATAGCCGTGCTTTTGTACAGCTTGCAAAATTAATTTTTGCGTTTCTTCTGGACCTTTCGGTATTACCTCTTTGTAATCTTTATGATAATGAATAAGCTTAAATTCTCCAGTAGAAAGTTTCAATGCAAGATCATTGATATCTTGAAACGGTGCATAATATGGACGTGGATAAAATAACGCTGCCCGGATGTAGGTAGTGTAAGCAACTTTCAACGCTGCCACAGCAAAAAATCCACAAACCCAAAACAATGATCTCGGTGGAGCTTTGAAAAGACAAAATGAGCTGAACAATTGTCCAGCGGCTGTTTGGAATGCATCGGATAATTTTCTTTTATACTTCACTACAGTCATCGCCAAGATGGAGCAAATGAAAATTAATACCAATATTAGCCATGTTTTTCCACGAAAAGGTGCAAAAGGATTGAAAGTTTCAGAACGTAATGTTGGCGCTTTTATCCAAAATGTTTGACCATCCATCCACACTGGCCAGCTGTATCCAAAATCTTCCATTCGATTTTTTTCCAAAGCACACACATTGCCTGTAATATCAATTTCTCCACGTTGTAACATGCCACCGAGTGATGACCATCGGCTGGAATTTTTCTTCTTGCTGCCACATCCGATTGAATCAGTAGCAACAATTTTCACTGTTAAATTTAACATTTCCGTTATTACTTCTAGAACTTCCAATTCAAAACCGCTGAAACAGTTGGAAATGCTAAAACACTCTGGGTGCATCATGAACCAAGGTGCAACACCAACTCTGAGAACAGTGTTGCTATCTTTCGCAGTAGACATGCTTCATGAAAATTGGCAACGTTTTCACAATATTTCGCAATATTTTCAGCAAATCATACTTTGCTTACATGAAATAATCTATATTGTCTTATGAATTTTTCATAGAATACACTACCTACATGCAGTAGTCAATTTTAATATCGCCACCGAATCTATTCATGATATAACAAATACGTGTAAACACTGATGAGAATTTATTCAAGCATTCAACCATTAATGAACAATAAAATATCATCCAAACATTATAAAAAAGCATACATACCGCACATTCTGCATGAAATACTTGAAATTCCATTTTACATTCGTCATTTAAAATTGTGTTTTAAACTTTGAACAAATGCTAGATTTATTTATCATATGTTTGATCAAAATTCCTAATTGAAGGATGATAACATTTAAACTTTAATAACAGTCCATAAAATATTGTAATTAAAAATAAATTTTTGTATTCAAAGCACAAATAAATGAAATACAAAAACTGCGTTCAATAAATAACTTTGATCGCGATGTTTTTACATAAATTATCCTTCAACTGTTTCATGCATTCACATAAGTACACTTTGTTCTATTAAAATTTGGATACAATTTTTAAAATGTAAACATCAACAAATAATTTTCATTTATTAAAACTTAAACTACAAACTTATTAACCTACACAAAACTTCGGCAAAAACAAAAAACAGATATATTATTTTTTTTAACTTGATTGCAAATACAATTATCTTAAATATATTCATCATTGTTTTTGTTGTATTATTTAGCATTTTATCATCATTAGCTGTAAAAGTACACTGTTTGAATATGATTGCTTCATCGAATAAAAATTCAAACTACCACAATATATGTGGTATTATTTGCATGAATTCAATCTTATAAATTCGTAACAATATAATGAACAAGGTAGAATGTATAGATCAATTTTGCCACATAAAAGATGTTTGTCCATCTTGCAAATAGGCAAACCACAGTGCAAGCTGACCTGAAGCTGAAGCATCGCGGGAAAACTTAAGTGCATTATTAAAACAATGGCACAAAACAGCAAAGCTGCTGTGCGTTCATTGTTCAACCGCTTAGATATTGTGCATTTACACGTATTCTATACAACGACAACAATCAATTCAATCATTCATTAATAAAGTGAAATACAATGTTCCATGGTTAATGAATATAGCTATTCATGTAAATTATGCATTGCAGTAAAAATAATTAAATAAAAATATAAGTAATAACTGTATATGCAAGTGTGGAATAAGAGAAGCAACTGAAATAAACTAAAAATAAATAAAAATAATATAAACACGAAAAAAAAGAATTACAATAGCAGATATAATTGCTGGTCTATCGAAACACAAATATTTTGCAAGGTAATTTTTTCCCATTAAAAATTTTATTAAAATCTTCCCGATAATGACCGTAAACATTATAACAGTTTTATCAAAAAAAATACTAAACTCTGCAAAGGTAACATTGTGTGTGTGTGTGTGTGTGTTTAACATTACAATGTTTTATGTGCATAAATAATTTTAGCCATTTATATTTCAAGTGCAAACTTTTCACTATCATAAACAGCAATACAACTGCTATTATAAAGCTGAAAATATTTCTTATCAAAATTGCATCATTCAATTAAATTTAAAATCTTTTTAAATACAGCTAACTCTGGAAATATTTTTTTTTCAAAACAAAAATAATTAAATGCAATGACCTGCTCATAATTCGCATTCAAATATTATAACACTAACAACATCATTTTTACTTTTCACATACTATACAATCATTAAAGTAAAATTCAGTTTTTTTATTGCACAAACAAAAACGGAATTATTGTACTATTTGTTTAATTAAAAAATAGTTTTCCAAGAAATCTAAAAATTAAAATGTAAAAAAATTTTTTTAAAGTCTCTTAAAAATGTAATTTAAAAAATTTGTACAACGAAATATGAATATATATATGTAATTGGAAAACAAAATTAAAAATGTAAAAAATACAATAAATAAATTTGTAAACAACTGTGACTGTAGGCAACTATGGAATTTATTGTCACTGTTGATGTTGAATGCATTTATTGTTCCTTATTTAAAAATTTTACAATATCACAATCAACGTAATAATATTTAAAAAAAAATTTTTTTCATACAATTATTATATAGATTACAACAATATTGTTTTATATTTAATCTTGCGTTCACTTTTGTACGAAAATTACAGTTTGATTAATTAATTAAATTGGATAGAAGTCGAAGTCGAAAAACAGAATTTCATTAACAAATAGCTGAAATGATTTCAATCAGCTCCGCGTAATAAGTACAAGTATAGAAAACATTCCATATATAAATATAGCATTTATGTAAATGTGACGAGATGGCATGTAAAACAGCGCTAAATACACTGTAAATTTATTGCCTATTATTGAAGATAACAGCTTGGCTGTTACAAGAAATGCAAAGTTTGCCGTGAGAAATGAGAAAACATCACGCCCGCGACATGGACACACAATGCTGCTTGCACAACAACGGAACTTAGTACAGCCTGTTTGCACACCTGTGACGAAGGCAGCTTGTTCACACCGTCAGCAGTTTCGACGCAAACAACGATCAAATAAATTTCAAATTTTACGTCAAACAACAAACAGAAGCACATGTCGAATATTATCCAATGTCGACAAAACGGGCCAACATTTGCCTGATACTGTCGTCTCTGATCATGATATCAATTTAAGCTTGGTATTCAAACGAACAAGGCAGAGACAAGAATTGTGAAAAGCATTTCAACTGACGTCAAGCAAAATTTCAACGTCGTTCAACAATTTCAATCGTACATTGTCATTGACAATAGATTAAAACTTGAAAATCAACAACACGTAATACAGTACATCAGCTAATGTTTGTTGAAAGAATTACTGCAAAGAGGAAAAGAAAAAAGAAAGGAATTTTTAACAGATTAATAAAATTTTAAAAAAAACAAAATTAATTTTTTTAAGTTGTTAAAATTTGTGAATAAATTTATTAAAAGAACATTGTGAAACCACAAGTAACGTCAACAAAAAAAAAAGAAAGAAGAAAAAGATAAAAATATTAAGATTATGATGTTGTCTAGATTGTTGTATGTTGTAAAAGTTGTGAAATTAGAAGTGAAAAATGTGATTATAAATATTAGCATGAATGTTCTATGTTCATGTTCAAAAGCAAATGATCAATGAATGGTGTGTGTGGAGGTTTTTTGTTGGAAATTTGATAGTGTTGTTGCGTTGATGACCGGTGGCAGCTTAAGACGTGAGATTTTCTTACTGTAATAAATTGTAAAGCCCAAAATGAAACGTGTCAACGTGAGGTCGGCGAACTGAGTACAGGAGGTCAGAGAATTTTCCTGCTTGTGCTTGTGTGGTGTTTGCATAATGATCACGTTTTGGGCGTTGTTCGATAGTTGGACTTGATTTGGTATAATAAAACAATGATTGAAGCGTAATTCGCGCTGAGCTTTATTCTTTTTGTATTTGCTCAATAATGATATGTCATCGACAGGATGAAATCGATCAATTTGACATGCTTAAAACGGCACACACACTTGACCCAATGAAAAAGAGCCGCGGCCGTGACCGTGACACGGCACAACATTGGCCACGTTTGAGTGGAGCCAATTTTCACAATTTCAGCTTAACATCAAACACAACCAACGATGAACATCAGAAATGACGCCACTTGGGTCGAAGCCGGGTCATCTTAAGAATAGAAGACCATCAAATTGTAAAATGGACGCCAACCGTGCATTGTCATTATCAACGACAATGAAATAAAGAAATAGCAAAAAAAAAGAAAAAAATTGCTCGATCAAAAATCCATTTATAATATTATTATAATGGGCGGATAGATGATTTCAAGATAAGCATATTGGTCAACTATGAACACACCCACGCCTTTTTCCAAGATATGCCATTACGACGGATGTGACGTAAATGCAAGCATTTTTTCCCATTGAAAACGAAAAGAAGAAAAAACAGAAGATGAAAAAAAAATCTCGTATTAATAATAATCGCCTTGATGCTACTTTGAGTTTTAATTGAATGAACGAGGAAAAAAAATTAATAAATTGATTGATTGTAAAATGAATCTTTTCAATGTAATGTAAGGATAGCTTTATGGAAAATTTATTTGCCTTCACTGAATTCACTTTTTCAATAATTGTGATCATTGTTCAATCGAAGTGAAAGATCATAAAGCAGAAAATTTCTCTTTCTGTGATAGTTTTCAAACTCGAGATGGTTGTTTCAAAATATGCAAATTTTATTTCATTTTTTGATCATTTTTCTCTTACGGTAGAAGAGTTTGAAATTGAAATTGTATGAGGAAGAGAAAAAAGAAACACAAAAAAAAGTTTGGAAAGATTAATACCCGCACACACACACAAATGCATTGCCATTCATTCATCAATGAAAGTCAATAACATTAAAACTGATAATAATAAAAAATTAATAATAATATAGATAAGATGAGGAAATTATGGAATATTTATTTTGCGTTGCTTTTGCATCACTTGATCAACACCAACTGTTGTAAATCTCTCTAAATATTAACATTTAAAAGAAAAGAATTTTTTTTTAATTATTTAACCGATTGATCAGAAAAATACAAAAAGTATGCATTGATTTGAAATCAGTGTTTGTATTGCAAGAATTAAAAAAAATTCTTATTTAAAAAAAATAATAATTTCTAATAAATAATTGAAGAATGTAAATGATCATTTTGGTTCAACTGTTCAAAATCAAATATTTGCATTAATTTGTATATTAAGAAGGAAAGATTACAACACGCGTTAGTTGAGCATCAATTCAACAATGTAGCTTTACAAAGAAAAGCATGCTAAAAGCAAAGAATATTATTATACACCTAATGATAATGATAATAATAATAATAATAATAATAAAGAAATGAAAACGATAATTCTCTAGTCAATAATGAACATTTTGTTTGTTTGCATGACCCGGTCAGTCGCTGATACGTGGAAAAATTGTCAAAGAATCTGCCAAATATTATCAACTGATATATAATGCATATTCAAATATGAATTGAAATAATAAATCCTTCGACTATCTCCTTCTTCAACTTTCCCATTTTTTCTATATAACATGCACATATATATACAAATAATACAAGTAAATTAATAAATATTTATACATGTGTAGAGTTATGGTATTTTCTTTTTTTCAAATTATTTTATACAAAGTAAATTTCTGTTTTAACACATTTTCATTGTATTCATCAAAGCACGCGTCAAATAAATGATCAATATGCAAAGCTTATACAAAATGAATTTATGAAAAATATTAAAAATAAATATTTGAAAATTAAAAAATTTTGGAAGTTAATTAACTAAAGAAGTTGATGAAAAAAGTAATAAAATAAAATAAAATAAAATTTTTCTATAATGAACAAGTTTTAATACTGAAAGCATGTCAACGATGGAACCTGTTCTCTATCTCTGTCTGTCTGCCTGTCTCTCTCTCTCTCTCTCTTTCTCTTTCTCTCTCTTGATTTGTCATCGAGTTTGCCACTTGCTCAACGTTGCAGAAATGCATTATAATTTCATACCCGGAAGTGGAAAATTTTAAATTTTTTGTTTTGTAATCAGAGGAAACGAACTTTAAATAATATTATATAAATTGTACAATTTACTCTTATGTATATTTAATAAACATTAATTTAACCGGTTGGAAAATTAATGATAATAATAATAATCATCATCATCATTATCATCATGTTCAGCCAAATTTCACTTTTGTTCCATTTCTTTTTTTAATATCTAAACTGATTTGGTAAAATTATTCAAATTTAAATTTATCTTTACTTAGATTAGTGAATTTTGCACTGCTAAAAGTAATAATCACTTTGAAAAAATCTTACAAAGAAGCTACCCTTTCGAAAGTTTTGAATTAACAAATATTCTTCAACATGCGCCACTAATCGGCACATAATCCAACCTGATCTGGCTGCAACTTTTCGAATCCTGACGTTTGTATTCAAAGTGAAGCATCTGTGCTGAAGTTGGATGAGAGTTATTATTAAATCGATTCGAAAATATAATTCCTACTTCTGCATTAATTAACATGCGCATACCGCTCTGAAAATTGCTATTGCGAAATTACAAATTTATTTCGCTGATCAACCACTGACGGTTATTCTCCCTTGGCAAAATTTGCATTTTTGTTTCTTCCTCAAATTTCTGTAAACATTACGAATTGAAAAATGAAACTGGCCAAAATTACAATTTAACAAATTTCCCCAAGCTTTAAAATTTATTATCATAAATTTAATTTAATTTATACATGGTAATTTTGTGTTGTATTATTGGGCAATGAGAAATTTTTAATACAAAAGTAATTTATTCGAAACGCCTTTGTCATCTTTGTTTCATTAGCTTTGCAATTGATTGTTCGGTTTGCTAGGCCACCGTTGAAGATCGTCCACCGCGATTGTACAAACCCATTGTATGGCAATTTCAACAATAGAACTGTATGACAACCTGACCTTTGCGCTCATGGGTGGCTCACGAGACGAACAATCACAACCTACAGTATGTAATCTTTGATTTCCACTTTTAACATTAAATGAACAAATTAATTTAAAATATCATTCAAAAAATTAAATTCTGTTAATAAATTATAATTTTTAACATTTTAAAAATTGCTTTATTTATTTTACAACCGTGAAACAATTTTTCATAGAACATATTCTTCAAATGTACGAATAATTTGAATTAAAAAAATTTTTTAATAAATAATGTTATTAAAAAATATGTTTTTATAAAATTAAATCAACTGTCTATCAATAATAAGGTACTTTTTTCAAAAATAAAACCTGATTATCAATAAATAATGCGTAATTAAAAAATGAATTTTAAAACTATTAAAAATAGAAAAAATTTATTAAATAAAATCAAAATAATATTTTTAAAATAATTTTTAATAAAATTTAAAAATTGTTTCAGAGAAAAGTGATAAAATTATTGTCTAGTGATTCGTTATAGCAACGGCGCTCAGGTTCGATGCGAATTAAGCTCGAGTGACGGAAACTTTTCCAGTGAGTCTGTAGCGCAGTCTGCTGGCAGCTGTGTCGCCGTCTGCGTCGCGCTTGAGCGTTTAAGTTGGTTGTTCGGTTGGGCCTGCCGTTTTGTTCAATCTGGCGTTGCTTCGTGCGGTGCGGTTTGTGCAGTTTGGAAAAAAAACGCTCAAAGATTTGCCTTGCCATTGTCGATGGTTTTTTCCGACTTCCTTCCCCCCTGTGCTTCATTTCTTTTGTTCTTGATGTTCTTGTTTTGGTGGTTTGTCAATTTATACAATTTACACGGTATTTTCTTTTCATTTTCAACTGTACGCTTTGTCGTCACTGATTTCACTCATTTAGCCAGCAGCGATGATAGTAATTAGACTAATAGTGATATTATAGCAATATAGGCTGCTTTATCTTAACTGTTGTGTTAGTTAGTTAGTTAGTTGATAGTTGGTTAGTTAGTTTGATTGTTAGATGGATGGATATATAGATATATAGATATATAGATAGATAGATAGATAAATAGATAGTTAGTTAGTTAGTTAGTTAGTTAGTTAGTTGGTTAGTTAGTTAGTTAGTTAGTTAGTTAGATGATTTGTTGGTTGGTTGGTTAGTTAGTTAGTTTATTTAGTTTGTTTGTTTAATTAGTTTGGTTTGGTTTATTTTAGTTTAGTTTAGTTTAGTTTAGTTTAGTTAGTTAATTTCATTGGTTGGTTGAACCGTTGGTTGATTGGCTGGTTGTTTGATTGGTTGGTTAGCTAGATGGTTGGTTGGTTGGTTAGTTGATTGGTTGTTTGTTTGATTGGTTGGTTAGTTGGTTGGGTGCTTGGTTGGTTGGCTGATTGGTTGGCTGGCTGGTTACTTAGTTAGTTAGTTGTTTGGTTGGGTAGTTAGTTAGTTGGTTGTATTGCTATTGTGTGCGCTTGTCGCGCGCGTTTGATCGATCTTCCGAGTCGTCGACGGGCCAAAGTTGCAACGTTTGGTTTTGCGCACGCGCACATACTTTTACACAATATTGTCAGAGTGTGTTTTTGAATTGTGAATTTTTTCAGCATTCGATGACGTCTACGTCCGCCTCGTCGTCCACGTCGTCGGGCCGTGGCGATGATCTGCTTCGGGCCACGCTGGGCGATCCATTTTTGAAGAGCAAAATTACGTGTAACGTCAGTTCTCCGGTTCCGGACGGCGATGATTTCGATCCACAGCCGCGGGATCGTTGCAACTCTTGGCCACTGCAAAAAGCACATGGCGAATTTGCCCATCACACTTCGCCGCTTATACACGAAGAAATACCTGAAGAAGGAAGTGACACCGGATCCAATCAAGACTTGCCTGCCAGTCGCGTACCGGTGCACGGTTCCAGTGAAATTTTGGGCTCGACTTTGAGCGCCAATCCGTCGTCGTCGGTTGGCGAATTTCCTCCTGGCAAGCGCAGCTCTTCGCGTCGCAACGCTTGGGGAAATCTCAGCTATGCTGACCTGATCACGCAGGCAATACTGAGCACACCGGAAAAGCGCCTCACTCTTTCGCAAATTTACGATTGGATGGTCAAAAATGTGCCATACTTCAGGGACAAAGGCGATAGCAACAGTTCAGCAGGCTGGAAAGTTAGTTTATCTTTTTTTTGTTACAGACATCTTTTTTTTCTTCTTACCAACTTGGAATGCGAAGAGTGTATTTAGGATTTTTTCATATTATTACAATATACGTTAATAATCACGAGGTACTTTTGTGTTTGTCTATTTTTTAATTTTCCTTTTTCTTCTCGTATAGTCACGTTAAGATTGATTGATTTTTATTTCTTTGCGGTTTTTTCCTTGTTCATTTTGATAAGCTTAATTGGAAGCGGTTTTTTTGTCAGGTGAATTTGATCGATCGCGTCACCCGTAAAAAGTGCTTTTTGTTAATATAGTCAAGCATGAAAAAAATGAAAAAGCTAGCTTTTCGGTGAGAAAAAGGAAAGCGAAATGTGACTGCTACGTCGCACGCCTATTTTACTGTCAATAATCTTCATTTTCCAACTGTTTGCTGAGGTCTTACGTTTCATCTTTGACGAGTGTTAAGCACAGTCGGCCAGGCCACACGTAGTGATTGTGTCTTCGTGTGCGTGTGTGTGTGTGTGTGTTTGTGTCGATTGTTCGCCTGCCGTCTTTGTTCTTTTGGCTTTTTACACTAGCTTCTATCTAGCTATCCATCTATCCGCCTATCTATCTATCTGTCTATCTATTCCAGCGCATTTTCGCATTTGCTTGGCGTTAGCTTTCGTTTGCGTTGTGTTATTAATGAATCAGGCGCGCGCGTGCATTCGCTCGATGAACATGCGGCAGCATTTTCTCTTCTCTTTCTACCCAAAACACGTAGTTGATATGTTCTCTTCTCTTCTCTTCCTCTAGCTTTTTCTTTCCTTAAGTTAGTTCTATACTTCCCTCCTTTTTCTATTAATTAATTAATTGAATATTTTATGCATTCTTCATCTTCTATTAACAATTAACGATGAGTATTATTTATTCAAATTTATAATTTTTCCTTTTCTAAAAGAATGTCAATTTGAAAAATGATTAAAATTATTTATATGCATGAATCGATTGGAAAAATTTAGAATGTAGAATTAGTGAGAACTGATGCTATTATTATTATTATTATTATTATTGTTATTATTATTGCTGCTGTTACTTCTATCTGTCTATCAAAGCCTGGTTATTTAGTGTTGAATAATAATAATAGCGTGTCCTCAAAATGCTTTTCTTTTTGCTACGCTTCTTAGCTATATGGTTGAGTGTATGTGTATATGTGTGTGGTGTATGCATGCGCAAACGCGGCGACGGTTTTAATAAAGTTCTACGCGTTCGATCAAAATCCTGTTTGATTGATTTATAACACACGCGCCGTCGGCCAATGCGGCAACGTGTTGTCGACGTGACGTTGCTGACGAAGCTTTTTGCTGCCGTTTTGACGTTGCGTAACGTCGCAATCGTCGGCAGTTGACTGACTATGAGTTACAGTATGACAAATGCGAGGAAGTTTATGGTTTTTTTTTCAATCATTCATTCATTCATTCATTTGAGTATTGATGTGGGAAAAATTCCAACTTTTGAAAATCAAATGATCATTATAAATTGAACTTATTTTATATTAAAAGAAAAGAAAAAATTAATGCATAAACACAATATGTGATCATATTTTGATTTTTTATAGAGTATTGAATTTCTTTTACAACACATTATTTTTTTATAATTAAGAAAGAAAAAGTTTATTATTTTTTGTTTTTCATGAAAAGAAATGATTGACGTTGGATTTTTGAATGAGGGACATTGTAAATGGATAGGCTACATGCGTACATCATACATACATATATATATATATATATATATATATATATGTGCAGCTTTGTGTGTGGGTGTAGGCGGAATTAATGAGCATATTTTTTTTCTTTTGTTTGTTTGTTTGTTTGTTTGTAATGATTGTAATTTGCTTGTTTTTTTTAAGAATTCGATTAGACACAATTTGTCGCTACACAGTCGATTTATGCGCATTCAAAATGAAGGGCCGGGCAAGTCGTCTTGGTGGGTAATTGATCCGGACGCTAAACCCGGTAAGTCGTCTCGCCGGCGGGCTGGTTCGATGGAAATATCGAAAAAGTTGGAAAAGAAGCGTGGTCGTGTCAGGAAGAAAATGGAACAACTTCGTACAGTGAATGGCGTCGTCAACAGCAGCGATCCGGCGATGAACACTTTGAGCCCTTCTTCAGAATCATCCGACTTGTTCGACAGTGGCTCCATGATGCCATTCAATTTGTCACCAGCTAGCGATTTCCGGCATCGTTCCAATTCGGCAGTGTCCAGCTATTCAGTCGGCGCAGCTGGACCTTGTCTGTCGCCGAAATTTGAAAGTCGCTTTGACGACTGGCAGGACGACGTGCCCTGTTCAGCGGATCCGTATCCAAGCGACCTGTTGGAAAGCATGTCCCATTCGATGTCGTTGACCGAGCCGCCGCCGTATCCGTCCGCTCAGGCTGCTCAGTCGTTTATTTATGGTGAAGAAGAGCCGACGTCGACATCGCGTTTGCACAACGGCAACAATGCTGCCGCCAAATACGTGGTCGTGTCGCAACAGCAACAACGCGGCAGACCGATCGCAAACGCGTTTAACATCAAAGGGACGACGACATCTCAGCTTGGAGCAACCGGCAACGGTCAAGTAGTGTACCAACAGCAACAACAACAGCAGCACATGAAAAACGAACCACCGCCCTATCGTGACATGTACTCTTCGCCGGCGGTGTCGACCGCGTCGCAAGGTGGTTTGGCTGGCAACAACAACCGCATGCTTCGACAAGTTTTGCAGAAATCTTCAGGCGCGAGTTCTGCGCTGTTGTCGCAAAATTCAAGACCATTGTTAATGGCGGATTTGGCGCCAATGCGTCATCATCAACAACCGCAGCATAGTGTCAGCGTGCAGCAACACATCCATCAACAGCCTACCATGTTGCAGCAGATGATGCAAGATCGTCACTCGATGCACGAATTTTCACTCTGCTCGCCATTGCTGAGCGGAAGTGCCGCCGCCGCAGCCGCGGCCGCTGCTGCTGGTCACATGGTCAATTCTTACACGTCGCTGCCGAGCACCACCCATTCCAATGGTCAACTACCGACAGAATTGTCCGAAATGATGTACGATTCGGAAATCCAATGCGACATTGACCAAGTGATTCGGCACGAGCTGAACATTGCTGGCAATCTCGACTTCAGCGTCGACAATTTCGGTAACATCTGAATCAAGGCAAAAAACGCGTCCTCGTCACTCACCATTTTCATTTCATTTCACGACGACGCTTTTTTTTGCTTTGCGCGATGTTATGTGAATTTTTCTTTTTAACAAATGGTGCACATCTTTTGGAGGCGAGCTCTTTTTTTCCCTGATTTTACTAATTGCAATTTACAATTTTCTTCTGATGTGCGCAACATTTTCTTTCTTTTTTTCTCTTTTATTCTTGGGATTCATTCATATTATTTATTTATCCAATTTGATCCAGTCAAACCAACCCCATCCCGAGCACACAACCTTTTTGACGTCGATCAGATCAATCCAGTGGAATCGTATGATTTGACTGGATTTTTCTCTTTTCTTTTTACCATTCGAAAGTGACAACACAGTTACTGTGTTTGACTATCGTCTTTGTTGTGTGCGTCTTTTTCTTCTTTTACATTTTTTCTGCTTTTATATTACCCAAGCAGATTGTGTATTTATTGATCATGATGCTTTTTTGTCATATTTGCAACTGGCAAATAGCAGTGGTTTTAGCATTTTGAAAAAAATTCAAAAAAAGAGAAGGAGAAGGAGTAATGAACACGACTACGCTAGGCTTATTATCATCATTTCAATTTTCATCACCATTGCTATGTTTTCTTTTGCTGTTGCAATATTTTTTACTACAACATATACTTTTGATGCTGTGAGGATGATGATTTTTTTGCCATGTGTTTTATACCTTTTTTTGTGTGTGTATGTGCGCGCGCGCTTATTTTTCCTGCTGTATTGTTTCTTCCCTCTTTCAGGATCGAAATGTGTGTGGGATATTGCGGGGAGCAGTCAACGCCTCTGCTTTACAGGGTGATTTGCAATAATGTTGTTATGTCTTTTATTTATTTTTTTTGAGCACGATGGTGATATATATCATTCATGTTTTTCTTTGTATTCATTTGTGAATTTGTGTTCTCAAATTTTGAGAACAAAAAATATGTAAAAATATATATATATATATATATATATATATATATATTTATATTTGTTCATTTTTTTCCCTTCGAATGAAAGAGAGAAAGCTCGCGTTTTCCTTTCGCTCTCAGTATGCTCACATTTTCCTATTTATTATCATCACTTTGGCGTCGTAGTTTTGGTTGAATTATTATCATTTTTCAATTATTTGATTTTTCATTTTTAGTCTTATGTAGAAATGATAATATCTCTATATATATATTTTTTTTTGATTTTATTTATTTTGTTCAGTTGTACATTTTCAGTTCAGTTCAGTGTTAACGTGTATTTTCATTCAAAACGATGCCATCATTAGAAGAAGAGCATGCTGCTGCTGCTGCTGCTGTTGCTCCGGTGTTGTTTGTTTATTAAAATTACACCGCAACAGCAAAATTCGATTTTTTCACCATCGTGTGCATATTATATGTTTTTTTCTTATTTGGTATATATTATATATATATTTTTTTCTTTTACCGGCCATTGGCCGACAGCGACTTTCTGCCGCATTGCAGGGAACTTTGCCGCGCTATGAGATTGTTTCGTTTGTAATTTGTACAAACTTTTTTTCTTGCTGAACAATGCAGATTGAATAGGATGATGACATTGTGCACGTGACTTGCGGACATCACGTGCTCAATCTACGTCTTGTTTTTCTCTGCTTTTGTTTCATTCTGCATCCCCAAATGTGCAATGATAATAATGATAATAATAATAATGCACTTTGTTTTAACCAGCGAGAGAGTCCGACGACGACGAGTATGCATTCTTTTTATTTATTTTTTTTCTTCACTGCTACTACTGCTACTACTACTACTGTCTCTACCCTTTCTTTATATTTACTCTACGCTTTACGCTCGGTTGGAATGCTCATTTGAAAAACACTATTTTATTTCATTCACTCACTCACTTTCGTGTTGTGATTTTGAAATTATTTTTTCCCTTTCAATTCAAAAGAAAAACAGAAAGAACTTTTTGTATTTTACGTTTTGCGTTAGCTGATTGATTGATTTTGATTGGTTGATTGATGGTCCATCAACGAGAGAATGCACCAACCTCTACAACGGCGTATTATTTGTACTATTTTATCTCATTTGTTTGTTCATTTTTGTGGAAAGGCAGCAGCAGTGTTGGGAAGACAGTAATGAGAGAAGAAATGTGTTGTTTTTGAGCAAGAAAGAATTTTTTTTTTAATCTTTCTGCATTTCTCGTCGCATCATTGAATGAATGAATTATGTTTTGCACTTCATTTTTGGTATCCGCAACAAAAACAACGACATCCAATTGTAGTTGGTTAATCAGAAACAGTCGCGTTATAGAGGACGACGACGCCTTGGATGTAATTGGTGCAGAGAATTTTGAAGTCATCATTTTACTACCACCATGGCGACGACGACGATGATGACGAAGGAAGAGGCGGAGGACATTATCCTTAGAGACCAAGAGTACAGTGGTTTTTTTTGAATGAAAATTGGACAGACAGCAAAAAGACGAAAAAAAATCATAATAACATCAGCCGATTGGTTATTATTTCATGATAGAGAAAAAGAAGAGTGGAAAATTTTATGTTCTCTTTTTTTTATCTATGGAAAATACGGTATTTTTGAAAAATTTTCTCAATAGATGGATGGTGTTGTATAGAGGTGTTTTTTTAATTGTTTGTTTATTTTTCTTCTACTTTTGTCCAGAAAAGTGATGTACAATTTGAAAAAAAAATTGGAAGAATCTGAGAAAGTACAACAACAACAACAACAACACTGTGCACACAGAATATTTGTTTGTTTATTTGTTTGTTTGTTTTTTTTTTAATTTCCCTCTTTCTCGAGCAATTTTGTCTGCTGCCGTCTTATGATATTGCTGTCTCTTAATATTTTCAGTCCTCCCTTTCCAGTTTTGCATTCAATGTCTGTTTTTGTTGCGAAGAGTAAAAATAAAATGGTTTTTGCAAACGAGTGGATTTTCTTTTTCTTGTCTTTTCGTGGCAGTCAGTGAAACTTCTTCCTTGTATATATATGCTGGTGCTGAAAAATTTTGTGCTCGTCGTTTGTGTACTGTAAGTATATAGACACGCGTGTTGGTTGAATTTTGAAATTTCACAATTTTATCATTATTATTTGCATGCTCTGAGAAGAGGTAAATGGAACACTACTACGGCAGCTGGAACAACAACCAGCTCTCTGTTAGGTTTGTATAAGCTGAACAATATACATGTATGTATGTATGCATGTGTTCTTTTATAAAACATAGTGCCAACGACCAGTCCTGCGAAATCGGTCGACCGAAACAAGCTGCAACCATTGCTGCAGCGTGATAAGTGCCAGAAGAACTGGTGGCGGCTGTCCGGCTGACTGACTAACTAATAACTGGCTTGCTTGCTGGTCGGCTATAGTTATGATTATGATTATTATTATTGTTATTATTAAAACTTTTCAAAACGTCAATGGCAATGGCAGACAACAATGACGCACTCACTCTCCTCTCACTCACTCACTTTTAATAATAGACTATTACAGTTGAAGACAATTAGCCGAATGAGCAAATGAAATTTCTTTCAAATGAATTGTCATTGTTGTGCTTGCTGCTTGTGCAACTTCTTCTTCTATTGTTGTTATTATGGTTGTTGATGATGATGAAAATTTTTTAAAAATTAAAACAACAACAAAGCAAATTGTATGATAATAAAAAATAAAGTGGAGAAAAAAATTTTTTTTTTCATTTATTATTTTATTATTTGAATTGACAATTTGATTTCGAAAAACAATTGCTAATTGCGTGAATGAAGTTTGCAAAAACTGGACTAACTCAACTGCTTGTTTACGTCATGCGACTTGATGATGTGTGCTTGTGTATATGCTGTGCAATGGCGAGGTGGGGCGGTGGGGCGTTCGAGAGGTGGGGAAGGTTTGGGAGAAAGTTTTCTAGCTAGCTAACTAGCTAACCAGCTAGCTGGGATAGTGAATAAGAGAAAGAGGAAGCAAGAATGAGAGAAAAAGAATCTGGCTGTCAGTCCAGTCAAGAAGAATGCTTGTTGGTGGTGGCATTCGTCAAAATCTAGTCAACAGCTGCTGCTGCCGGCTGTCTGGAGAACGTGAAAGCAATTTTTATTTGTCTCGTGTGTGGTGCACGTTTGGTTGTTGTTGTCGACCACTGCACACTGCACTCACGCTCACCATTTAGCACAAATTTTCCAGGCGAAATTTTATTGACGAATTTAAAGCAGATAAATCAAAAAATTTGCATCAAAACCACAGAGCCGAAGGGTGAAAAGGGAAAAGTGAAAATGCGAGAAGTGACTATATATATATATATATTTATATTAAAGACAAAATGAATAAACGTTTGCATCTTATTTACTTACACATCCAACCATTTAGCCACCCCAACTTGCCTTGCCCACGCACATTTGCATTTGAATTTTCCGTGTCGCTTTTCGATTCATTGACTTTGTATCAATCAATTGGAAAATAATGATCTCACGCGTTTTCGATGTCACACACACACACACACACGCAATTCAAAAGTTGTTCACAATCTTATTTATAAAATTTGCATAAAAAATGAATAAAATGAGAATATACTGCTTTCTTGTACAGCAGCTTCATCTGTAGAATTGAAGAATCAAATAGAAAATATTAGCTAACAACAGACCAACTATTTCAATATATTATTATTTTATAAGACAAATTTGCTGACACTCGTGAAAGTTTGCTAATCGTCATCGTCAACTGCCAGTCACCACGAATGATGGTGAACAAGCACAACCGTCTATAATTTATTGATGTTTATTTTTGTATTGAAGGAAATAAAAAAAATAATAATATGCATAATATTTTTTTCAATTTTTTTATTGTTTTCTGTTTTTTTTCGTTTTCAATTTTTTCACTTCAGCGTCGTTATAGATTGATTATGAATGGAAAATTGTATATTTTCACGCATTTCTGCCACCACTTTCAAGAAGTTCTGTTCTATGCATTTTCCATTTTCTAAACTGCTCCATTATCCTCATCATCACTACTACTGCTGCCTGTTAAGCAATTAGCTTTAATTCGACTTCATTCATCCAAAGTTGCAAATCAAAAATCTTAATGATGCTTTTTGTCATCTGATCAAGTAGGTAGCAGCAGCAGTTCAACCAAATGCAGTTCACTACTACTTCCTCTGAAATGTATTTCGTTTATCATTTGTTCTTGTTGCAAACAAAAATTCGCTTCAATCAAACGAAAGTTTGCAAAAATTAAAATTACAATAAATCAACCAACCTTCGATTGGCTTGATTGCAAGAAGTTTCTTCGTTCTTCGGTCGACAAATTTTTCCCATAATTCACTTTGAATTCGCATGATCAATTTTCAATTTGATAAACACTGTTATCATTTATTTAAATTTATTTACCAAAGTGATCATTTTTCAAAGCATGTTTACCAAATTTGAACCTTTCGACGATAAATAAACAAAAACATCAAACTGACGTGACAAATTTCGCAAACACTTTTGAAATTAATATTATTATTTTTTGAGTTGTGAATATTTGTGTGAAAAATTGTCCCAACAATTATTACAAGCAGCAAGCAACTGTTCGTTTGTTCGTTCTCAACGGATTTCTGCGGATTCGGATTTCAATTTTCTCCCGTCTGCAACTTTTCCCACAAATTGATCCAATTCTTTCAACCGATTTCGCCTTGACGCACAATTTTGTCCCTACTCGACTGACGTGATGATCCCAATCGATAAATAACAATAATTAATACACTGACCAAACCAACTGCCAAATTAACCAACACACAACAGTGACAATAAGAGCATACGTTTCAGATATGCAAATTTGAAAAATGATCTCCATATTTCTGATGTGGTAAAACAATTTGATTCACTGTACCAGAATATATATATATATATATAGTGTCCTGATCAATCAACGACAATTTGGTTGATAAAATTGCATCGGATAAATTTGGAAAAATACGTTTGCACAAAACTTTAAATTCAACAACTTAAAAGCATCTGTTTATTTCTTTTTAAATGGACAAATAATATATTTTATAATTTTTAATGTAAAAAGTTTTTCATTCTCTTTTACAACAACAACAAGCAGAGTTAGCCGGATGAAGAGTTATAAGCATTTAAAAGTTTTCGATTTTCACAAAGTATTTAACACAATTTCTGTGATGTGATTGTTGCCACCGTTGGTTGGGCCAGAAGCGGATTTGAACAACGCCCGAACAAAAAGGCTCTTTGCATTCATTGAAAAGGGTCGTTTGCAATCTGAGAACGAACACCCGCGTCCACTGACTGCATCAACCAAGTGACCAATGGTGACAGCTGTCGTTTGTGCAAAATTTCAGCTTCAAGCTTATGAAAAGAATCAGAGCACCAACAGAACAGTTAATTATCGAAAAATGTGCGAGGGCGTGGCTGTGAGCAAAGCGTACGTCAATTCGAGGTCGGCTTTTCTTGGGCAATCAATATGAACAACTACACTCGCTGCGTGGTGCAGAACAGGCAATATTGCGTCGATACTCTACATCTTCAGAACAACAAGCATGAACATGATGCATACACAGCTTAGGACTGTTCGTGATTGTTTGGTCGATAAATTTTCCAAAAGTAGAAAAGCATTAAACTTTTGAACAATCAAAGACAATTATTAAATTTCAATGTAAAGTAATTTTGCAAACCATTTTCCAATGTCCAAAATTTTCACAAAGATATTTAAAAATGTGTGTTTAACTGTATGCAATTTATATGCAATGAAAAAATTTTGCATTTTATCGAAACGAAGAATTTTAGATAAAATTATTTATTTGCATAAAAAAGTATTTTGAACAGGAATTGACTATTCATTCGACAAAGCATATTTTGTGAAATAATAATAATAATAATAATAATAATAATAATAATAATCAAAGAGCAACAATAATTCATGCATGTTTGTGTTGAACCTCGGCTGGCGACAGTGGGAGGCAACATTTGTGAAATTTTTCTGCCATCGCTGGCCTCATTCACCGACACCAACGACAGCTTTGGTGAAATTGATGAATGATGATCTTGGGAATTAAAAAAATTTTCGCCTTTAAACATAAATGTGCACACAGATACACACAATTGGCGTCACAAATGAGAAGAAAAAGCCACAGCAAAAAGCGATTAATAAAGAAAATAAAATATAATAAATGAGATGAAGTTGCTTGGAGACTTTTTTTTTGCATTTTTCTCAAATCAACTTTCAAGAAACAGCAACGCTGTGGAATTTCAACTTCGCCGCCCGCCGTCTGGCTTAGCAACAACGAAGCTTATAAATCACCAGTTGTGCATTTTTGTTTTTTTTTTTTCTATATGCTATTTTCCTTGTTCAAAGAAAAATCCCTATTTGCCTTCTCAATCTTGTCTAAATGAAAGTTTGATGAAGCCAGCGGCAATGCTAATTTCGCAGTCGACTTCAACTGTTCCAAACAAAGCCCCACCCCATTCCCCACGTACTGACTGACACACACACACACACACACACAGTCAGTCAGTTTTCAATTTCAAACAACAAATTTTCGTAATTGGAATTTTTTTAATGATAATTTTTATAATTTCAATATTACATAGTCGGTAAATTATTGTCAAATAATGCACAATATTTCTTGATGTAAAATTTGAAACTTTACAAACTTATTTTGTGAATTGTTTATTCATATTTTTCATCAAAAACAAAAATATATTCAATAAGAAAATTAATATTATTATAGTTGGTCATTTTATAGACATACAGCAGAACTACAGTTGGTGGTAGTTGTTGTATTTTTGACGTGCTGATTGTGCATGTACAACAGCATAGCAAGAAGAAATCAAGCCTTCGTAGATTAAATGATTACGCATTGCAATATTCTATTCAATTTCTGGTCGCCAAATCATCGAACAGTAAAATTGCACATCCAACGATAATTACGACACTTTTGTCAACGTCAGAATTCATTCGACCAACTAACTAGTCATGCAAACTTTGTTTACTTGCAAGATTGCACTTTTTTCTTTTAAAATTATAATAATTTTATTTCAATCAACAACTTCTGCATGTAAAGCAAGTGGTTGTTTTTTGTAAATTAATTAGGTCTTATATTAATAAATTACCGCTTGTTTGCTTCATTTTCTTTTGCTAAATAACGCAAGTACAGTAATGTTTGCATGCGAATGTGCGAAGAAAGCAATTCGTTTCAATTATAAAAAAAAACAAACAAACAATTAATAAACTATTTCACAAGTTAGAGTTATCATATAAATTTAACATTTTTTTCAAATTAAAATGACACATCAAAATTTTTATCAAGAGATAAATGAGAAGGAGTTTTTCCATTGTGCAGAGACAATAACTGTACAATAAATAAAAACACAAAGAGGGAGTGGCAGAATACAAATATGAAATAATTGCTGTCATCAACTGCTTTCTTTTTCTGATTCAGTGTTTTACGGAAAATTATCAATTACAATTACAAATTATTATCTGCATTCATCAAAAAAAATATATATTGAAAAATTATATAAAATAAATAAAGGGAAATATTTTTTCCACTTCTTTCCATCATAGATGCGTCTAATGTTCGCGAGCTTCGGCTCTGTGCTTTGGCATGCGAAGTCCTTGGTTGCCAACTCTTCCTTTTTTCTTCTTCTGAAAATCTTTCCAACTATTCACTCGACAATCACGTGATTCCTGAAACATTCGATCAATATAAGCATAATAAAGTGAAGAAAAAAAAAAGAAATGAAAAAATTTCCACTTCACCTCGTAATTCTTTTGCCATTCCGTTTCAGCTTTTTTCCGTTCCAATAACTCTTGCTTTTCCAAATGTGCTCGTTTTCTGTACATACAAATAACAACATATAATAATTATTAAAAAAATGATTTAAAAAAATAGCTTGTCAGGACTTGTCTTCAACTTCACGTTCAGCTAGCATTTTTCGTTTGCGTTCTCTTTCGGCTAAGATTTTCACCCTGTTCATCCATAGCAACTTTTCATACTAAAAAACAACAATATACAATTTGCATAAAACGTAAAATATAAAACAAAATTTTTAAAATATCATCCCTACTTCAACTGTTTGATATTTTTTTCTTAACTCTTACTCAACTGCACCATCATCAATCATATCAAACCCCTCGTTGTGTAAATGCCATTGTGTTGTTCACGTTTGATTAAAAAAAAATTTTTTTTATACGAAATATTTAATTTTACACAACATAAATTATAATAAAATGCTATTTTATTAAAATGTAGAATGTGTAAAATAAAGATGCAATCGTTAGCAAGTTGCAATGAAATATGCAAAGCTGTTTTTGTGCATGCAAATATGTCAAAGTTGGCAATTTTTAATTTGTTTCAAAAAGCAAGAAACTTTTTCTTAGCTCAATTTCTGCTTGTCATACGTTGCTTAAAACAGTTGAAATTTGTTTTCACACAATGCTCAGCTCAAGCTCAAGCAATGTGCAACGATGCCTTTGGCAAGTACAATGGTTGGCATATCCAAAATGAAACAAACAATGAAAAATCAGCATACACTAACTACTACAGTGAGGAAGATGTTGCTTTACAAAAAAGAAAAAAAAAACTGTCGCTTGTCAGAGAACTGCAACTTATAACACAGTAAATTAATTCAACACATTCACGTGCAACGGTAAAAAATGAAATCACACTGTATCATAATTTTCAGCTTCTTTTTTTTTTCTTTTGAAAAATTTTAAATTAATTAATTAATTTAAACAAACAACAACACCGGATAAACAAATGAACATGAAATTTCCAAAAGCCCCTCCTCAACAGTTGCTGTCAGAAAAGTGCACACAATTTTCAGCATGATTTATCGACTGGTCGTCAGTTGGCTAATTGCCAAGTCAACTCAAGCCTGGATGAGAACCGGCTTGGAAAAAGCGGACACACTGTGCAGCCCTGCGACAAAATTAACAGCACACGCTAAAATCACGCGGTTGCCCATTTGCCAGCAACGTTGTCAAAATAATGCAACGCATCGTCAACGTCGGCCTGCTTAAAAACACGTCACGCTTGCATGCAAATCAAAATTGCATCTTTTTCCCGGAAGCCAGAAAAATGTACCCTGTCCAAGAGACGTCATCCACCGACATGTCATGGCATGGCATGGCAAACATTACCCACCATCATATGTATATATATATATATGCTATAATTATTTATTTCATTTATCGACTATACTTCCAACTGACTACACCCATCATCTCTTTGAGAAATAGAAAAACAAAAAATCATCCACAAGAAAAAAATAATAAAATAAAAGCAAAAGAAATTGAAATAATATATCAAATTAAAAATCAATCGCAAACAAATAAATACTTGCATCGACAATTTTGTTCAAGAAATTACTTTTCTATTTATTTTATAATTCAATAATTCATAACTGAAAGTTTCAAATCAACTAACTCTACATGCAACTTGAAACAATTGAAAACAATGTCAAGTTGACGTTCTTTCACTTAGCCTGCTTCAATGCATGCAATTGACCGTGTTGCACAATTTACATCAAAATTACACACATACAACTAATCAATTTAAATTATCACTTATAATTATGAACAAAATAAAACCAAAAATGTAAACTTTCTTAAAATTCAACGTCATCTGCTAAAATTTTAATAAAAATATATATTCTGTTGCAAAATTGAACTGCTTGCGCATCAATCTATTGGGATTATAATAAGTTGGAAGTCAATTTTGCAACTCTTATTGCTTTCATAAACATACACTCGCATGGTGTTAACAGATTATTCAAACATTCTTGCAGCTTTGATTAAAATGTAAATTTGAATAAAGCTTCCGCTTGAAGCATGATACAAAATATTGATCTACAAAACTCCTCAACAACTTCCATTTCATATGGCTACGATAAAATTAATAATTTATCTATTCTCAAGCTTTTACAAATAATAAATTTATATTGTTTGCAACATTTGCTGAATGATTATTTTTCAAATTGTGCAAAAACCAACTTCACTTCCGTCAAATAAAATTATTCATTCAATTGCAAAAGTACAAAATTGAATACAACCAACTAGTTAATATAGTGAGAATTTATTGATCTTTATAGAATGCAAATATTAGCGGAAATATTAAAACATTTTTACATTTCATGTGTATAAATGGAAATGGAAATGGAAAATTGTCATTGTCTAAATAATAGTATTTCAAAAATAAAAAATAAAAATGAAAAAAAAGGAAATTATCGAACGAATTTGTATTTATCATCATGCAGAATATTTTCTGTTAAATAAATTAAATCATCAGGTTGATATCAAGAAAATAAAACACCGCCAAGATTGAACTTCTGCAAGCTTACAACTGAGATGTTATTTCAACGTGACGCAATTTGAAAAACAAACAATCCACAACAACTGGACAAATTACTCTTTCACTATTACGTAATGAAGAACAAAATTGTCCGACTAGCTTTTGTTGGCAAAGTGTAAAGCTAGCTAATCAGCACGTATCATTGGGGAAAATTATTTTATTACTAACTACACTACTGCGGTGTGCGCGTCCAACAGCTAATAATCATGCTTGCAAGCATCAAGTTTATAAAATCGTTTAAGCATTTGCTAAAAGATTTCAATTTCACTCGCGAAAAATACTACTATTGCGACATTTGTCAAAAATGTTATCATTGCACGTGACAATTTTTGAAATAAATTCATTAATTTACTCGAATATTCACATTTCATCAATTTTAACGTCTAAAATACAATTCTTTAAATACATACAAGTAAAGCAAACTGAAATAAACAAGCCAGAAATTCAATAACAATGCAATTATTAAATAAATACCTACTGCGTACGTGTATATATATATATAACTAAAAATGAAATTCTTTTTCCACTGCTTAGAAATAAATTTTTTTTTTAACTTTTCACTTTACAAATATTATCTACTCATTTGCGTTATCAAGTATTTCGAGCAAAGTCGAACTGTCAAATATTATCATACTTAATGACCATTTCGCATTTGCTGCTGGTACCGTATATGGTACCGCTAATGAACAACGTTCAAACAATAAGCACAGCAAACAAATAAAATTACGCGTTCGACAACATTACGCGATAGCATTCAACTACGCCGTTCGGCTTCAATGAATGCAAAGAGTGCAGACAATTATGATCTCAATTAAAGGAGATCAATGTCAACTGAGGCAGCGGATAGTAACCGATCAAGTAGTCACAGAATTGCACAATAGATTTGATGCAAAACTCAATTCTACGTCATGCCATTAATGCAAACCTATTACAAAATTCAAACATCAACAATTGCAATTTATTCAAACATTTCAGTTTAATTTAAACTAAAACTTACTGCCTTTCAATATAAAAACATACATATTTATTGATAGAAAAGGTTACTTTAAAAAATTATTTAAACTTTAAATAGAAATTTTCAATTGTAATAACTCAATTCTAAAAATTTGAACAACACTTTTATTTATTTTCAATCAATAATATTTCAATTAAGATATAATCTTGGCCTACTTGTGCTTTTTACAAAATAACAAAACTTCAAATGAAAAGGATGTGCTAATGTGAAAATTTCCATAATTAAATAAATAAATCCACCCTTCAGCAATGTTGTCAAGCACTTCAATGAAAATAGATTACGTGAAAGATTTATTGATTTCACTCTTCATCGACACTAAAAACCTATTTTGCATTATGAAATATAAAGCCAACATACATAAAATTACAGTTGAACTTGATCTTCTTCAGGACAACCCAACAGATAGAAAACAATAATTTTAAATTAAAAAATTAAATTCTGCCATTAAACATCTGAACTCATTGTACTGTAAAAAATAGCCCATCTTTATTTTATTATTTATTGAATACTGATCCTGTTTTGTTTTAACCCTACAATTACAGCGTCTCATATCACTGATTTCACAACTGCATACACAAATGCTACAAAAAAGAATGAATTAGTAAACCATAAAACAGTTACTTTTTGCTCAATTTTCCCATCAATCATTTGTACTTGCTTTTCTACAGTATGCCTGATAGTATTAATACTTTTTCCTTTCATGAAAAATTGCGTGAAAATACCAGAAATAAAAATGAATACAACATGCCAAGTGAAACATTTTCATTTCAAAACGCTAAACATTAAAGAAAAATTTTTCTACAGCTCCCAATGAAATTCATAAGAAAATTTGCATGCTGTTGAAAAGATGACATAAATAACTAATAAAAGGCTGGTGCAATTACAATGCGTATTTCTTACTGTTAGATAAGCATATATTATGATGAAAGTTGAACAATTATAAATATGTATTAATTATTAAACACACTATAAAGGTACATACGTATTCAGGATCGTCTTCCAACAATACAACTTTTTCACCGCTTTCCTTCTTTTGGGCTTTGCGCTTGTCTGCAATCTATAAAATATTGATAAAAATTATTTAATATGATAATTTTAATAATGCAAACTAAACTAGCAGTTTCTGCAATAAAATCAGCTGAAATGCAATACAAATAAATTAAATACAAGTAAACATAAAAAAGCACATCAATATAAAAAAGTCCACAATTACCAATTTGTCGGTTCGAGATTTCGCTTCTTCATAAATCAACTGAATGCGAGCACGGTGTTCTGGATCTTCAAGCATTTCGATAGCTTTCTTCAAAACTATAAAATACCAAAACAATGTAGAACCAAGTATCTAATGAACGGATCATTACTATCAAATGCCTTTTGCGCAGACTCCCGATCGTCTGGATTTTTATCCGGATGTACCAATATAGATAGCTGAAATATTTATGTGTAATTAATATGAATAACAAGCCTACGAATCTTACCCTGCGATACTGTTTGCGCATTTCTTCGACAGTTGACTCCAATGGTAACAAAAGAACCTTAATATATAAAAACATTATTATCTGTACTAAAATAAGGCAAATGCATTCAATGTACGTAATAAGATACATTGCTGAAAGCATTTCAAAAAGTTATATCAAACTGTATCTGAGCCAAAAAACAATTTTTTAAAATGCTATATTATAATTATGCATCACATTTAATATTAAAAAATGTAAATTTCTATAAATTCAACTAAAATTCTAAGATAAAATACAAAATCTTTCAAAATTAATAAAACATAAACAAACAGACATCATATGGATTCAAATTTAAATATGTAGATCCAGGCTTTGTCAAACGATGTATTTGTTCTTTGCTATTCAAAACGGAATCTCGCTTCTCAATAGCTTTCACCTAAAAAGCGATAACTGAATTTCTCGACAACTGAAAAACAAAAGTTTAAGTTACCTCAGAATAAAAACTCGAAAACAATGATTCTGAATCTCCTTCTTCCATGATTACATTCACAACTAAAACACAAATACTTCCATGATAATGTTTATACATGAAACGTCGGACAACAGTACATATAAGTAATAAAGTAAAGGATAAAATAAAGGATAGATAAAGTAAAGATTTAAAGAGTAAAGAATGAAAGTAAGTTTATAATTAAAGCTTAAGATCAACTTCAGAAAAACACGAAAAAACATAAAACATAGCAACAGAAATATATCTTCCTCATAAACTTGAAAAATAAAAAAAAGATCAATAAATAATAGAATGAGAAATATAATAGAATAACAGAATAGGAAAGCTAAAATATATTTTCTAGAAAACTATAATTTTAACGCAAAAAGACAGATTTTCTTTTTGTCAAAAAATACCATGTTTCTGCTGCTGAAACATTTTTTTATCGTTCTTACAAAGAACTCAAATAAAACATCAACATTTATTGCTAAAACAATCTGCAAAAAATGTTATTCAACGCCTACCAAAAAGTCTAGTAGAGTATACTATAAAATAATGGCAACTCAGTGAAGTTCATTTGAATACTGTTATTCTGGGTCAGCGTATTCTTTCCTACTCAATAGCAATAATCAAGTTCAAGTGGACTGTATAATTAACCCGCGATCGACTAGTTTGAACAGCTGAGTTCTATCTTCGGTTATACGGTTCCCGCTTTTGAATCCGCGTCGTCTATCCAACGACTTACAACCTATAATCTCCGATGTTTTCAATTACGCTGAACGTGGCTAGTATTCTTCCAGGTCTTTCGATTATAAAGACCGACGATTATAAAAACGATTATCTCGAAAGGGAATACCAACGTCTTATTTAACCAGAAACAAACTATACAGACAACGACACACACGAAAGAATACACAGACGACAACACACTAACTTCGCAAAATTCACTATTACTACTTCATTCTCTTTTTCTAAATATATCTCCTACTGTATGTTATTGATATTCAGGTTTTTGAAATTTGGTTGGAATCTGCAACAGCTGTCTTTATTCAACTACATGTTGCAAAATTGCTTGATTTAACAATACTGATAATGAATTTAAAACATTTAAATAAAATATGTAATTTTCATTTTTAACAACAAATCTGTATTTATGAAGCATTCTGCTATTAACTTGTTGACAAACTTTGAAAAACGTTAAAAAGATGTTTTATAAGTGTTAGATGTCTAGTATTATAATTTTGCTGAAAAGCAATAATAAAATGTATAAATAAAAATTTAGATGAAATTATAATAAATTTTTAATTAGTGCAGTTTTTGTGCAAATTCACCTGCAAATAGATAATTGAGTATTTCACTAAAAAGTACATCTTTTTATTTTTTTAAGCATAATTAACATTTTAATTACTTTAAAAAATTTCAAAAACCATTTTAATGAATATGATGTAAACAGAATTTTAATTCAAAAAGTTGCTGCTCATCTATTACACACATCGTGCACAACTAACAAATTTAACGGTAAAATAATGTTTTTTAGTCTCCAGCAAGCATTTTGATATTATTTAAAATAAAAATTATTTATTAATTTCTATTTTATTTTATGACTATTTTAAAATTATTTTTTGAAAAAATTCATTTGTTCTCGTAACCGGTCGCAGCATAAATATAGAATACTTTGTACGAGCTTGAATGCAGAAGCTGTACAATCAAACAAAAATATTAAAATATGAACAGAATTTTCTTTATTTTCAAAAATTAAAAATAATCTATTATAATTGAACTTAAAGTTGTTCGATTTAACTAAAGATGAAAAAAATGTCTTCACTGTGGACATAAGCAAAAACTTATTGGCAATTGCCGTTTCAAATTGATTCAAAAAAATGATGCACCGTTAATAAGGAAAATGCATACAGTGTGCAAAATTCGGTAATCAGCAAATCCTTCTGTATAATCGAAAAAGTTTTTCATTCTTTTACTGTGAAATATTGCTAGAAACCTGTCGACAACTTTATGTAAATTTACAATGCAATGCTTTCAATTTACACTCACCACCTGACGATAATATGCCAAATATAAAAATTTTCTTTCTAGAATTCATTTAGTCCACAACTTTCAAGCAGACATTGTTCAGCTAGAAAACAAAACCAAGTCAATCGTGTACCTATTTTTTTACTCGTCGCATTCCATGATCAGTACAAAGATATTCAGTCAATTCAAATACAATTAATTCCACGACTTATGAAACTCCTTATTATGATATTTTACATAAATTTCAAATCTGTATTTATTCAATGACAATGCGACGATTTGCCATGTTGTTCGGTTTGCGCTTTTTAAACTCAACTTTAGCAGATGATTCAGATGACACTGATGTAGTTGGATTTTGCTTTTCTTTAAAAAGTGTCTCATCCTCCGAAAGCCATTCCGAAGTAGAAGCTGTTGGCTGCGACTGCTGATTCGTCAAATCCAACGTCTCAGCATCCGTTTCACAATAACTAAAAAAAAATAATTTCATGCACTGTATTCCACATGTTGAGAAAATGTAATTTAAAAAAAAACAGACTTCCAAATTGGCTTGTCTACCGGTTTCCATTCTCCATACGGATGTCCAACAGATGCTTCATTTTGAGTTCGATTAGCATTGTGCGGCATAGGATCATATGTTTCTTCTTGTTTTATCACAGACACCTCCTGCTTCACCAAGGGCACCGACTTTTGTTCAAATGATGCAGATGTTCCCGGTCGCTCAGCAACGCCTGCATTCTTCCAAACGGCCATTTGTGAACTCGAACCAGGTGCCAAACCCAACGCCACCTCACGACGATTCATCTGCTTTTGCTGAGATTCCAAAGAAACGTAACCTTCCGCTGGCTGTTCCCAAGTCGACTCACCAGTAGTGCAATTCCAATAATACAGAAAGCCTTCTGGAGTTGCACTTTCAAACCAAACTGCAAACGCTGACTCAGCCAATTCATCTTGAAACTGTCTCGTTGAAGCAAATGATGATGCTGCTTCTAATAAACAAATGTTTAATAAAAATTTTCAATTCACTTTTAATACATTTTCTTGTTTTCGAACAACAATTAATTCAAATCCAAAAATTCAAAATATTGCGGCAATAAATGCTTTTAGTTCTCATAACTGACAAATTACCTATAGCAAGCATTGGTCGTATTTAGAAAAAGCAAAATATAAGAAAATAAAATAATTTAATAAATTCACAAACGGTTCAAGTAAGCATGCAAGTTTATCAACTTTGTGCATTATCGTAACTCTCGCAGCGAAAATAAACATTCTAGTAAAATTAAAATTCCATTTTGTTAATTCATTATCCGTAATTTCATATAAGTTTCTTCACAAAAACAAAAATATCAAACATGAACTTGCATTAAAATTATTATAAACAAACAGATCATTAAACTAATACTGTTTTGTAAAAAATAATAAAAATAAAATAACTTTTACAAATATTATTATAATTACTTTTAAACTATTTGAAATGGTGAAAATATTTTATAATTATAATAATATAATGCCATATAATGAAATAATATAATGATATAATATAATAATAAACAAAAACCTTAGAGGAAATACAATCGTAAGAAAAATCAGAACAAAAATACAGCCACCAAATTTGTAATTAAAAGTCTTACCTTTCTTTAAAGAACTAAACTATGCATATTTATATTTCGATCTAGTGTAACTTTAATAAATTATTCTTTTACGTATTATCTTATACGAAAAGAAATTCTTGGACTGAACAGTAATAATAATGCAGCGCTTTAAATAATAAAAATATTCTCACTATTCTTCGTAAATCCTTGCACATTTGTCTGAGTCTTTAATTTTGGGACATAACCACGCTTCACATCCTTGCTATATGAATTGAGCGCTTCCTTAAATGAAAGAATTACCATGGCAAACAAGAGTAGCACCTTAAATATTATATACTTCTTCCATTGATAAAATAACTTTCTTTGTATCAGACGCTTCTTTCAATCTCAGCCGCCCTTGTCGAGCTACCTGGCGAAGTTTCATTGCCACATTTGCTTTGTGCCTGGCGCCTTGTTCATGTTTTTGAACGCTCGGCTTATTGTCGTAATAAAAACACTTGCATAGATCACAGTATTTCTTCGGAACCGATTTCCAGTATTCTGTCATCCTTCTAAAGAAAATAAATAATTATTTAAAAAAACCAATACACCGCTAAAAAATGAAACATTATCAATTTCGCAAAACATGAATATACAATAAATTTATGAAAATGACGCGACAGGTAAAGCACTACTTTAACAGGTGAAATTCCGGATGTCGAGCAATAACATAAATCTTTAGTCGATCAGAAGAAATTTTTCTTCGCACACGATTGTTGTAACGCTACATTTATCATCATGGAAATTACTGTAGAAAAGGATATACAGTAAATTAAATGAAAATTAGGTCTTTTTAATTTACATCTAATTGACATGCCTGGAACTGCTGATTTAAAGATGAAATAAGATCATATTATAAAAGCAACCACTTGAAATAAAATTTATTTAATTAATTGATAAAAATAAACATTAATTCAATATTTTATTAATATAATTTTAATGCTTCTCAAATTTCAAAAATTGTTTAGAAAATGCAAATATATATACAGGCTTACCTCGCTTAACGCATTTGGTCGGTTGCTAAAAAAAGCGTTAAGCAAAACAGCGTTGTAAGGGGTCGTTATAGCAGATGTTTATTGTAAATTGGTTCCAACAAAAGTCAGAATATATACAACAAAATTTATTTGAAATATTTATAAAAATGTTCACATAATTTATTGTTCGTATTCATCATTGTGATGATAGACTAGCCTTTGATTTCTTAATTTTGGATTTCTTGGTGATGAAACTTTCAAGCGCTAACTGTTACTTCTGACGTTTTTTCTTCTGTAGAATTTCTTGATAACAAGATATCATTTCAAGAACATCCTATCTTGCTTTGGAACTTTGCTCATCAACAGGATTCTGTCCTATGAACTGATCCATGATTTGTGTAATGTTGGTGAAGCTGCTCTTGAGAAATTCTGCTGTTAAAGTTCTGAAAGGTATATCCTCTTCTAAATCAACGGCCGTTATTTTATTATCAATGCATAGTTCTGCCAGTTGTTTTAAGTCATCATTGCTAAGGCTCTCATTGTGAGATAATATACAGAGCACATCAAAAACATTGGCTGAATATGTAAAATCTAACAGAATCCAAACCTGTTATTGTAAATAATTGGCAGAATGTATGAAATAACTCAAGGTACATGATATAATAAAATCGTTTCAGTGCTGTTAAAAATATTTAGCTAAATTTCTTGCTTTAAAGAAAGAGAGTCACGTAACATGCTAAAACAGCGTTATAACAAAGCAGCGTTATGCGGAGACGTATTAAGCGGGGTATGCCTGTATGTATAGTTGTGTTTATTTACATTTTTAGTTGTTATTTGTTTATTTTGTAACAAGATTTCAGTTTTTCTCATTTATCGTTTTTATTTAAGCTTTTATTTATGTTTAAGCTACGACGTGGCTAAAGGTGATAGAACCAGTAATCATGGCTTATATTGCTTATAGCAGTGATTCTCAAACTTTTCTGCGCTGCGACCCACTGTAGAAAACGGCAATTTTTTGCTACCCACCTATATACGATGAATATTTTAAAGGGCAAAAGGTTTAAATTAAAAAAATGAGTTTAATACTTTTAAGTTTTTTAATGAATACACCAAATTTAACGTATAAGTTTATCAGGTAAGATGCATAATGAGGTGTATGCGAACAAATGGGCTTGCTTTCTGTTTTGATTGATAACTTCTTTGACGGCTACATTAATAAGTGTTAGTTTCAGAGACAAGGTGTTGGACAATATTTCGCTTAGTAGCTTATTTCGAAATTTGCTTTTATTCCAATATTGCTGAAAATCGAATTTCACATGTACGAAGCAGTAAAAGGAAGCAGCACTTTTAATGCTGCGGTGGAAACAGTTTCATATGTATTTTAGACTGATAGTCAAAACTGTGTTAATCTTTTACAATCAAAACTCATTTTAAACGAATAAACTTCACACAAATCAATTAATTATTCGTCCGCCTTTGTGGATATGCCAGTAGCCACAACATCGGGGTGCTGTGAGAAACCAGACAAAAATAGTGATTCTCAGGTCATTAGTAACTGAATCAAAG
This sequence comes from Trichinella pseudospiralis, assembly GCA_001447645.1. NCBI lineage: Eukaryota > Metazoa > Nematoda > Enoplea > Trichinellida > Trichinellidae > Trichinella > Trichinella pseudospiralis. The sequence continues at coordinate 80,136 of JYDV01000098.1, read as the reverse complement.
TTTAATTGTTCACCCAACAATTTTCAAGGAGTAAAACTCTTTTAATGAGCATAAAAATCACCCTCCTTACTTTAATTCTTACGCGACCCACCCATAATCTGCTCACGACACACACTTTGAGAACCACTGGCTTACAGTGTTACGACAAAGTTCAAAAAATTTCTCAGGAGTTGAAATAACTTCAAATTTCATAAAACTAATAAATCAGAATGAACATTAAATTTAAAGAAAAATTGTTATTTATAACTTTTATTTCGTTTTTGAAACTGTTAAACTTTAATTAGTTTATTATACTTTCAATGTAAAGGCAGTATAACGCGGTTGTACGTGAAAACATATTTGAGAAAAATTAGAGAACGCATTTGTTTATATACAACAGTGGGGTCACAATAACATGCTATTGAGCTCAACTTCGTCGTTGTAAGCCAGAGCTAGAGACTAGAGGTCAAAAGAACGCTTTCTCCAAAAGAATTACATCTGATTTTCAATGCCTGCAGCATTTCCTAATAATTATAAATTGAAATTAAGAGAAAAGAATGCTCAGTGTGAAATAAATTTGCATACATATGCCTTTTACATAGTTGAAGTTATTATTTATTCCTAAGTTTTAAGTTCTGTTACAAGGTCTTAAAATAAAGTATTAGGTAATATGCATGCTGAGTTGGATTCCAGTGTTGACATCGACCAAATGCTGCTGTGTGTACAAAATTTGCAGGTATAAAAAGGTACAATTATATTATTAAATATTAAAGTTCATTATATATTTTACATTATTAAATTGAAGGAACTTTAAATTTGCTTTTAGATATTAAGAAGAACCCGAGATGCTTGCATAGCTGAATTGGCATACTGGAAAATATATGACACAATAAAAGTAATATTTATTATTTAGTTAGAGATATGGACAATGAGAATTTTTATTATAAAGGAGGTTGAAGGCATCGCTTATCATGTGCCCATATTCAGAAAAAAGTTAAAAGAAATACAGGTAACGTATATTGCAAAAATGCTTGTAAGAAAAATGTACATTAGATGTTACAATGTTAGATAGTACATTAGATTGTATATTTTAATATTTTTACACAAATATGCAGTTATCATAAAGATATCATTTTGTGGAATTTTACTAAAGATTAAGCAGTGGTGTAGAACCATAAATTTTGATTACAGGAGCAATAGCTAAAAAACTTTTTTAAAGCATTCCTTGGTCATTGCAAGTGCGTTGGTAAGAAGATTGAATCCAAAATGTTTACTTGAACCTGAAACTGAAAGAAACTTTGGTGATTGTCAAGCTAAACAAACAGGGGGTGAGCAAAATCCAAATTCAGTAGAATTTTGTGCAACAAGCACGCCTGTAAGAGAAAGAAAATAATGTAATAGTTTGACACTTAATTATAAAAAAGTTGTTATTTTATAATAAATTTTAGGTAAAATTCGTGATTTCTGCCTGTACTAGACCGTAATTCAGTTATATTCATTTGTTGCTGCATGTTCATACTGAACTGTTCATTTTGAATTTTTAAAATTGTGACTAATAGAAACAGCATGTGCAAAAAAGAAAATACTTTCCTGGAAGCTGATATGATTTACAAACTATTCTTTGAATACCATAAATTACATTTTATTGCATATTACTAGTGCTAAAAACTTCCTTGACACTTTTGTTAAATACAAAAAATTTATTTCTTTTGTGCAACTGTGCTAATTAATGTGGATTCTGTAATCTTTTGTTTTCAGCTGATGAATGAAATAAATAATTACCATTTCTTTTAAAATATGCACAAAAGTTGGCAACATTATTTGTTGCAAAAGATTTTTCATTTTTGCTTATTCAATTTGATGCTTAGTTAGCGTTTGGTTTTGGTTTGAAAATGTGAATTTATTAAAGGTTATTCATTTAACGTTTTGCAACGCGGGTCTGCTTGAATTTACAACAGTGGTGAGAAAAATATTTTTCAACATCATAATCAGGTATACGCATATAAATTGTTTATCCGAGAAAAAATCCCCAATAATATATGTTGAAAAGCAAAAAGGCTGAAGGAAACATCACTATAGAAATACTATCAATTTTCTTTGCTGTCAGAACAGGGCATTTCCAACACAACCAAGAGCATTCACATCTAAAATATTCACGTTAGATAGAGAAAAAATACAGACTAATATTTTAATAAATACTTTAATGTGTTGTTTATATTGTTGCGCGTTAAATAACCAACGGCAGCTAGTTCGAGCAAGGAGCAAAAAATGAAAGCCATGCAACAAAGAATCCATACATCAATGGCTTTCACATCAGAAGTTTTTGGCAAGTCAGTTAGAATAGAACCAAACTAAAAAACATCTTTTTATCATCAGAATCAGATTTATCAATGCTTACTTGAAATGTTAGTGCTAATAATGAATGCACACCTAACATTGTTCTCGGCTGTATCATGTCTGCATCAAGAAAAAACGATATCCAAGATATCAATACAACCAAGTAGGCCGGAACGTACGCTTGCAGTATATAAAAACCATACTGCCTCTGAAATTTTTAAATATTATTATTCGAAAATTTGTTTTCTAAAATGGCAACAGTGTACAACCTGGAAAGTAAATGTGGCTGTCAGCTCATGCCATCTACCTGGTGGATAGTTCTGAAAGTTTCAAATACAAAACTGTCATATCAGTGAGTAAAAATAATTAAAATTAAATTAAATTTAAAATGTGCAGTTATTTAAAATGAGTAAAATTAAAATCACGTTTACTCGTTGAACATGCAGTGCAGAATAATCAATCAGTTTGTAATCAGGAAGGCGAATTTCTTTGAGTAAAGTTATTGGATTGACGTCGATCCATTTTAGCTGAACTTCGTCAGCATTGTATGTGAAACTTTCATAGGTAAGAAAGCAACGTTGTCGGTCAATTGGCTGTAAAATATTATGGATGATAAATTTATGTTGATGAAGTGAAATGGTTACTTTTCATACAAATGTTTTCAAATCTTTTTCACAAGGTCCGGTCAGCTTGATCCGATAATTAACCCATACTGTGCCATTTGAATACTAGAATGAAGTTAAATTCTCATCTGTAAATGCTTTAATAAATTAAAATAAAAACAAATTTACAATCATTAGAAATATATTGGTAAATGGAGAACGATGAACGGACGCTGATTTGCTGTTGACAAAGCAACAGCTTGGATTCCAGAGGCGTTTGAGCAACGTGTTGCTGTCTAGTGATAAATTTCCTTTGCAAGGATTGAGATGATTAAACGCAAGTGATGGATCATTCCAAGCTTCGGTCATGTAGATGTCGAGTTCAAATTCAGAACGAAGTTCGTTGATTTTTGAAATTTCTTGTACCCAAAGTTCAATTTCCACCAGAACTTTACCACCAGTGGGCAGCTGATTCTTGTGATGCACTCGAAGCAATTCGTCCACAATCCATGAATCATTTTTGCACAATGCTTCCGACTGCACAGTCATGCCTAATTCTGACAGCATCCAAAGCTGCCATAGGAAGAACACGATCCTGTGCAGCATCGCCTTGGCCGCTTTTCGGCCATGTTCACCGGCCAATAAGGCTCAATAAAATGAACATGAAGCTTGCAATATTCCACTTTGTAAATTTCAAACAGCACCATTCATCGAGCAACTACAGCTCTTTCTAAGAAAATCAAATATGAAATGGTTTCAAAATGCAAATTGTAAACTGCATTCGCAAAGAAATTTTCACGCTAACTTTAGCTAATTAACTGCTGATTTGTTTGAAAACTTCCTCAGCAGATAAATTTCCTTAAGCTTATTAGGTGATTTAACACTTTTGCGTGGCTATTTTGAAACATTATTAATTTTGATAGCATAAACGCAGACATGCAAGAAATGTTGGCTTTACTTTTGAAAAATAAACAAATCGCGTTAAGCACGGAAACTAATGCTTTAATTAATTCAATTGAAACAAATATTAATAATTTAGTTTTACATTAGAAAAAATGTTGAAATGTCTAACTTTTGTAGTAATGGCATGTTTCAATTGTTTGAAATCAAAACAATATAAATTCAAATTATACAACTTTGAATGTTTGACTTGAAAATAAAAATTTTGTAAATGTTCATTTTAATAAAGAGGCCACTGATTTTGGGGTTTGAAACCAAAATGATTGATAATAGAACTTTTAAATAATACAATTGTATGGAAAAATTAATCTTAGCTGACAAATTGAGCATTCATGTGAAAAACATGGCTGCTTTATAATTTAATGCTTAAAATTTCAAAAATTTAATCTGATTCTCTGTTTAGAATGAAACGCTTTTCCAGATAATTTTTCTGCATTTCAAACCATTTAGCCAAGCGTAATCAAACAATTCCTCAATTGTAGTTTGAAATTTATTCAGATACTAAAAGGCAATTACCAGAAAATAACAGTAAAATAAAACATAATAGATGCATTTTATGCAGATTAAATGATTGTAAAAATAAAAATCAATAATATAGCAATTTTAGGCTATGAAATTTTGATGCTGATAATATCTGATCAAACATGAATGTCCAAAGCGCACTTTCAAGTGTTTAAGCTTTAAAATTTATGAGTCAGATGTTACAATAGCTTACTAATATAATTATTAATATTGTGAGCGGAAAGTTGCTTTGCGTCATGCACTCATTGCTATGCTTGCAATTTTTTCTCAATTTTAAAGTTTTATGTTGAAATTTGAAAGATGTTTTGGCGTGGAAGATTTTGTTTTAAAATTAAAATACAACCACTCAAAACTTACTGCTTTTTTCTGTGCAACTTTTATATTGTCTTATTGGAGAATAATTTTTGTTTTACTCGATTCACTTTGAGACGCACATGTTTGCATGCTAGAGCGTCGTCTGTTGCGCTATTGATAAAACCATTGCCGTTTTATTATCTTTACCTCTTTTAGAGATTATGCTTTTACTTGTGTTCTATTTAAGTTCATCCATGCTTTGATAACTTCTAGAAACATTGATTCATGTTAACAATTATGCTTGAAAAAGGAAAACAAGCTGAAATCAATAATCAGGTGTTCATTTAAAATGATCTGCTTTGAAACCATTTTTTTAAAAGCATCTCTTCTGAAAATATACAATAAACTGCAGTAAGCGATTTTCTAAAATTAAATTGCGTTTATTTACAAAGTTTAGTAAATATTTGAACATGGTCTATGCTGTTGCATTTTCCATAATATTGCAAAATTCAAAAGTTAATAGCTACTTCAAATAGCAGAACGACTTAAAAAATTACAAATAATTTAAAACAAAAAATTTTGAATAACTTACAAATATGATGCAAGCAGTCATGTATATTAATCAACTACATATGAATACGAAATGAACGTTTCAGTTAGCAAATTGCTTGAGAAAGCAGCTTACGCTATTTTAGCTCAAAGGTTGTAAGCTAACTGCCTTGAAACTTAAACTCCAAGCATGATAAACAGAGTAGTTTTTACATTTAAAAATGAAGTGTCAAAAATGTGCACCACTCGATGTGCATGCTGACACATGATCCGTATCATATTGCTTATTTGTATGCGCTACGCTGGAATAGTGAAAGAAGACACCAAGTAAAAATTTTAGAAATGAAAACTATACAAACAGTTTTGTAAGAAAACGTCATAATTTGATATTTGATTACAATATTTCATGCATCTTGTCTGACTTACTAACAGTGTGGATTGATCATTTACACTCCAAGAAGAAAGATTAAGCATTGAAACCAAGCAACCAAGGAAGAAAATTCTTTCAAAGAAACGGTTAAAAGCTTCTCAGTCAGGGAAGAACTGTAAGAAGTCAATTTTAATGTATTTAATTTTAAACAATTTTGAAACAGCAAAAAAGAGGAACAGCCAATTATTCAAGCTGCATTAATGTGCTATGGCGTCAGCGAGAAGTGAATAAGTGATTTGCACGTCCTCAGTGCTAGTGTATTGCTAAAGTCAGAATTTTTCAATACATTCATTCTTGACTTGGGGCAGAAATGCATCATAAATTGGTTGAAAATTTTTCATTGATCTGCTGAAACATCGTCAACATCGATTGCTAAGATTCTGACTGGCGCAGCATGGCAAAACGCTGCCTATCTGGTACGCAGTTAACCTTATTGACTTTTAGCTATCCAAAAAAAGTCGTTTTAAAAACGACAATTTTTAGCTTGTCATCACTAAATTGTAGTAGACCTATAAGTGTTTCTACGTCCAGAAGGAGGAAAATAAACTGCCCCACATTAGCACTGATGCACGTAAATTAAAAGCATTGCGTCACTAGGTGAATGCAGCTTTGATTTGCTGCTGTTTTTGCTTTTCTCAATGTTTATTTACAACAATCAACTGCAAATGTTGAGATCTAAAATGGCAATTTTTAAATTGTGTCACAAAATAAATTTTTCATCTACACAATTTTCTTATAAAAGTTGTAATGTAGTTTTACAATAAAATATTTATTTATTTTAAATGAATAATTTGTTGCGCCATTTGTTGTGAGACTTGCATTTAACTTATTCATAATAAAAGTCTGAAGTGTGATTTATTCATAAAGTTTATGTATTTTCAAGAATCTTCGAAAGCATATTTGCACGTTATGTGCCGTTGAAATGCTTTTGCAGATTGTGTTTAAATATTTCAATTGAGTTGTAGTCACTTTTTAAAATACTTGTTCATTTCATTGCACTTTAGACGTGCACAATGTAAATATGCTTTTACATTGTGTAAATAGATCGATCTATTCAAGTTAAACGTTTTCCATATAGAAACTACATAAAATTATTAGTGCTATTCAAAGTTTGCTAAAAAGCAAAACTCTCATCGATCATGACAACTAAAGATTGTATTTTCTTTTAATACAATATTTCTGACAACATGCTTCCAAAAATTTTGTTTCAGCATACATTTCAAATGAATTCCAAGAGAACTTATTACATATCATTCATAAACAAACTTGATTGTCATAAAAGAATTTATGAATCAACTTTAAAACTGCCCAAAATAGCTTACTTAAAGAATGATCATCAACATCTTACTACTAAAAATTAATAAAATGTCATGTATAAACCCATTATAATAATGCATGCTATTCTTTATTTTTATCAAAAATTTCTTTGAAAATAATTCAAAACATGCTGATTTGTCTTTTAATAAACAGTGTTGATTGTGTATAGAACTAAAATAAAATATCTTCTTTTATATTAAGAATAAATTTTTTCTTGTACTTTCTTGAGTTGCACATCTAAAATGCATTAACTTTGCTTATAGATAATTTTATTATAAGTATACTTTTTATGGCAAATAAACTACAAGCAACTGTAAGTATTATACATAAGAATACATGTTACAAGCATCAGTGACAAATTTCTTAAACAAAACAGTTAACAAATGATGAAACAGCTTTTATACACTTCCAACATATTTGAGAAAATAATACACAAAATGCTTTTTGTTGTAGTGATTGCAAAGTGGCTCAAGTTGTAAAACAAAAACTTATGAAATCACTAATACTAGTTTAAAGTATAAAATACTGCCTAAAGCACCATCGATTAGTGTAAGAAATAAATGAATAAAAATTAGTAATTTAAGTTATTAAACAACTGAGGTCTTTGATAAGAAAACTGACCCGAGTCTATGCAAATAATAAAAAACGATCTTTATTCTACAGTCGAAACTAGGTTTATTCTTGTTCGTAAAAAGTTTTATTTAAAAATTTCAAGATTCTAAGCTGGAAAATTTATGTATATAATATATATTCATATATATATTATAAATATGAATTTATGCTAAAATTTATTAGCAATCACACTGTCTACAATTAATAATACACAGTGACCTTATTAACAATTTACTGCCAAACTTAATTGTTATTATTATATAAAAATTAACTTAAATGTAAAGTTTCACTTCAAACTGTGCTGTGATAAGTCTTTTACAAAAGTAAAAAAGCGTTCAAAGATTCTATATTTGCTAACGCCTTGTTTTAATATTATTTCCATAAGCTTTAAAAATAATTTCATAAAACATTTTTTCAAAAACAGTCATTTGCAAGCCTGAATTAAATGAATTATTAAGATTTTTATTGAATATAAACAGGAATATTTATTGTATTTATAGAATTGAATTCAGTAATGTAATGCTATGCTTTAAGTTTTACAGTGATATTTCACAATTCAAATCCTTTTAAAAAGATGCTTTGACAAGTAGATGGCAACTAAATTTGTCTGCAACGTTAAGCTGACAAACCCTAAAAATAAAGGCTTAACAAATTGAAACAACATAGATACAATTTATTAAAATAATCTGCAGAGTTCAGCTTAAATAGAAGTGAAGATTTTTCACAAATGAAATTACATTAAAATTTTCAATATTGCTTTACTTTGAACAGGAATTACAAACCAGCTGCATTAATCTGATGCAAAACGACCTACCTACCCAGCGTAAATCAAATGCCAATGCTAGCTCACTCAATATGCTGCAATCAGATTGAACCGTTCATCACTTTCATCTCTACCATTCATAAAGTTATCCAATAGATAAAATTTGCAATCAATTATAGCATTGTTTTGTCCAGCCTAAAGAAAAAATAATGTCTATTCAACTCCCTCCTTTATTGAAGAACAATTTTACTCAAAATGATCGAATTTTTATGAAATTTTATTTCATATTGTTTTATAAAGTGTTTTTATTTATATATTACTTTTTAATATTGTTTTAGTAACTTTGATTTGACTTAACTTTATACGTATATATTTTTTTTTCTTTTTTTAAAAATTAAATTATTTTATCGTGAATGTTCCAAAGACAGTTTCATTTAATAAGAAAATTAACTTCATTTGAATAATTCGAACCAGTGAATCGCGTTGTGTAATTCAATTGTTTATAATAAGATGAATCTTTATAACAGAATTCAAAGAAAAACAGGAAAATGTTAATTGTGTTTCCACTTTTGATCATTCAGTAATGCTATCAACATTATTGATTACTTATTGCTGAAACTTTCATAGCAATGCAATGAAGTTTTGGCATTTACAGTGTTTTTACATTTTTAATTTTACATTTTTAAATGTTTTTTAAATTAATACCAATAATATTTCTTATTTCATTATTAGTCAGCCAGATTTATTGCAAATAGTTCGAAAGTTCCAGAAGTTGTTACATCCAATAAGAATTTGTGTAAAATTTTGCAACGCTATTTTTATGCATGTAAATATGAAAAATATTTTTAAAAAAGTATTGCTATATCTAGCATTGGAGAAGTCGAATAAATTCATTCTTATTGCAGTTTATACAAAAATTCAATTTCAACAGTCATTTTAAAAAGTTTCAAATAACAGTTTGCAGTGAAAGGATGAAGCAAAAGCAATAAAAATGAAATGTAGGGTTTTCTGAGTTTTTTTTAAATTTTGAAAGCCCCGTTATAAATTTCCATCACAGCAGCTGTATTATTTAAAACAGCTATTCAAACATTTGAAAAAGCGATTTATATGCAGCTCTGCGTTGTTTTCAAGTTTTATTTTCAACGGAAGAGTGCGAATAAGCGCGCTTTTATTACTTTCGATTAAATGTATCATTTCGCCCATTTTCCAAGACAAATAACCAAAGCAAACAGAATCAGCTAAATGCTTGTGAAATGATCAACACACTTTTTGCAGAATTATTACAAATATTTAGTGGTTAAAGAATTTGCTAAGATTAGCTATAATAGTATAGTACTGCTTAAAAAAAGGAAACAAAACAAAACAATCTGATTTTGATCAACATCTGCTAAATGAAAGTTAGCGGGGAAAGCTGTAGAAATAACAATATTCACTGAATGTATAGATGTATTTATTGAATAGTTTTTATTACAATGTGTTGTTATAACTGTCCAGAATTTTCTGATTATCTGAGACGTAATGATTGAACGGGACACTCTTATAGGGTGGTCAAACAAGAAGCAGTTTGCAGTAACAGACGGCAGTCGTTTCTAAATACTCCCTTTGGAATATCTATGCCGTCTACAAACGTTTGAAAATACTCTTGGGATGTGTTGGCCTGCGTAGAAGCCGTGAATTTAAGCCAAGCAGATAATTATTTTAGCTTGGATTTTGAAGCACTGTCTGTCTGTCTGTCTGTCTGTTTATTTTAAAATTTCAGCTTTATTGCAACTGAACACGAATAGCAATTATTATTTATAATACTAATTTTAGAAATAAATTTGCTAAATTAAAGTTTATTTGTTAAAATTGCATTTTCTGATTCGATTCTATTCGTAATTGATCTTTCTATTTTGATGTATCAGTTGATTAATTAATTTTTAACCGATAAATAATGAATAAAATTTATGATTATTCAATCAGGCGTTAAATATACATTACTGTCATTAATAAAATAAAAGAAGTATTAGTTCTCGTAATGAAATGCTTCATGTTTTTCAATCGATTCTGTATGAATTTGATTTCAAAATATTTGAAATTGATCAATGTAGAGATTGCCAAGTTTTCCTGCTAATAAAAATAAGTAAGGATTTAGAATTATTTCTTTAACCCATCATTGCAGTATGGTAATAATAATAATTTATGTATATCAAAGTTATATTTTGTGAAACATTGCTTGTTGACATGCAAGTTATTTTTTAGTTATTTAAAAAGAAATTTATTTTGTTATTCTTTGCATATCCTGAAATAAAATGATAATTGAATTTAACAGAGTGATTAATCAACAAAGCAGGAATGTTATAATTATCAAAAGAATAACCACATATTTAATTATGTTTTTTTTTAATTTCATTTTTCATGCATGTAAATATAATCAAAATGATGCAGCAGTAAAAAGCTGAGCTGCAATTACAATTGATTTATTGTAATATTATTATGCACACGTTCACTGGTTGTTTTGAACGAGTATTTCAAATAATAATAATCATAATTATAATAATAATTCAACTTCAGCATAATGCGTTTTTTTATACTACATCTTTATCAACTGCTGCAAATAAAAAAGAGGAAATTCAAATTAATTTTATTACCAGTGTCCATAAGTGTTTGTTTTATTGTTTTATTGAAGAAGAACACCGTTGATAAATAATACTTGCTTTTTTAAGAAATAACAAACGAGGTGCTGCTTTATTTATTGACATCGGCAGCAGGAGGTATTCATTGAAAAAGTTGGCTAGAAAAATAAAACTGTTATCTTTTTATTTATTAGAACTGCTACTGCTTTTCATTATTATAAACTGCTCTTTTTTGATCAATGTTAAGAATAAATTGTTTTCTTGGAGCACCTACATAGCAAATATGTTTCATTGCCATCAAATTGCTTATATTCTGAAGTGCAGCTGACTGATGATTAGAAACTTATGATTTCACAAAAATATCATGAATTTACTAATTTGATCAGGAAAAAATTTACTGAACAATAAAATCAACGTTATGCAATGTAAATTTTATATTTATCAGTTTCAAACTTTCCTATTATTAAATAAACTTCTTTGTAAATTATTTTTCTTTGTTATTAATCTGTAAAATTTATTCTATTTATTAATGCTATTAATGTTTTCATACATATAATTGAAACTTTAAAAAAAGCAATTCACTTCTGAAATTTCTGAAAGTACAAAGTAATTTCATGCAAAAATTATCATCACCAATTAATTATTATAAATCAGGTTAGGCCGTCAAACAAAGATTAAATTCCTGAAGAAATCCTGAGGGACTTTACAAAGGACTTGTATTTTAAATTAGATGTTAAATTTTTATTTATTTGTATAAGTTAAGTTCTTCCATTCTGTTTTGTTCAGATAGTGCGTTCAACAGAATTTTATGCTTAGAACTCAATCAGACAAAGCAACTTAAATGTATATTGCTTCACCTGCATTAAACGTGCTGCAATGCATGCGTGAAAGTATTACTAAAGGATACTTTCAAAGAATTTATAATTTTGTCTAATTCTTCTTTGCAGAATGCTGTTGTTTTTCATGTGTTTCAGTTACACAATCATAGTTATCTCTTTGATCATAGCATCTGGATCCAAGCAACGCAAAAATGATACTCACATGTGTTATCGCATAAAATATACTTATTTTTTTTAAATAATATAATGCATTATAAAATCATACTTGAATCCAAGTTTACTGAATTAGCTTCTTGTTCATCATTTACAATGTGCGCCAACTGTTACACCTCAGATGAAAATATTAACAAAACGTATCAATTTTGCATTGCTTTGTTACTGTAAAACCTTGAGCAATGTTTTTAAATAGTATATTTCTATTTTATTCACTTTAACTGTTTGAAGGATTTCTCTTATGTTTTCACTTATTAGCTTGTGACCAAGCAAACAACACAAGCACTAATTATTAGCATTCAGCGTAAAAGACTGAAATTCAAATTTGTTCTCCTTATTGCATTAATGTTGTTCAAATCAAACCAAATCAAATAAAAAGCTTTCGCAAGCTCTGCTGTTTTGTCATAAATCAAATGTTACTTATGGTTTATTTATGGATAAAGTTTTAATCTACAACAAATTCTTTTATCCAAATATTAAATTTTATTACATTTCAAAATTAACAATAAAAATTATTTAAAAAGAAAAGCACATTCAGCTTGCATGAGTGAGTAAAATTTAAATTTAATGCAACTGTTTGATTTATCAGCATAATTATCTGCTTTGTCCGAATTAATGACATCAGAAACTTAGCTATTATGAGTTAATGTATGCTGTATGAAAAGGAAAAGTATATGAGCAGTGTTATGTGAAATTCATTTCAAAGCGGAAAAATGATGATGCTTTGATATTATATCTATCTAATCTGAGTTGCAGAAAGAAAATGAAAATTACTAATAAAGGAAGAGAAAAGGCAAAACCACAATTCAACGTAAGCTTCAATTTAAATAAAATGAGCAAATAATTGGTAATTTCAACCAGAAGCATCAACTTGAAAAGCTTTTTTCTACTTTCAACAATGAATCATGTTTCCTGATCTTTTCATGCAAATTACAAAAAAAAAGAAAAAGAATAATAAAGATAATTTTTATTGTGACTATTTCAATAGTTGCAAGCAATATATCATTTGCAGGCTTTCAACGTGATAGTTTTTTATGCGTTACATATATATTTTTTTTCTAAAGAATAAGACAAAGAAGAAGTGAAATTCAAAACGTACGTGCGCGCACGTTTGTGCAGCAGTTGAACTTCAGAAATGCAGTTCATGTCATAAATTTATTTTATAGTTCTAAATTGTTTGAAATCATTTTCTCAAGCAGGCTATTTTCTTCCTCAAACTATCGCTCTCAGCAAGCGATCAAGGCGGGGTACTCAATTTTTACTGCCATCAATCCAAACGACCTTTGCATGATGCTAACAATGCTCATTAAAAACATCAACCAACTTCCACAAATGATATGTTTGTGCTAGCAGAATGCAATAATAATTCTGTTTCCTTCCATCAGAACTGGCTGAACCGTTGGCCGTTTGCTCATAAATAAATGAAATTGTTTGAAACGGAACAGCAGAGAAGCAAAAAGAATGGCTGGCGTTATTTTCTTCAAATGCTTGCATTTTCTCATTAAAACTTGCTGCAGTATTGATTTACCACTTTTATATTACCAAAATAGTGGAAGTTAATGAACGAAAATAAATATCTTTCCACCAAGCCCAAACAAAGCGTAGCGTACTTCATATTTACACTTTACATGTAGCTTTAATAAAACAATAATTAAACAGTTTGTGAGTCCAATTAATGTGATAATTTTTTTTACTTTAATAAATTTATCAAAAGAAATATTTTAATTAGTTGTAAAAAATTGCTTTATAGCAAGTCATATTGTTAGTTAATTGACAGTGATGATTGTTGAAATATTCACAGCTGTGAGTGAACATGTTGAATGTGTTTTGTTAAATGAAAATCAAATTACAATAATTTTAATGTAAAAAGAATCATGCAGACGATCGTTTGCAGACTGAAGTTGGGTTTACGGCGCCGACGGCAACTCGTAAATCAGTTATATGGTGGCAGGGTCAATTTTGACTGGTCATTGGCGATTATTCATATTCATATTATTCATATTCACTGTTATAAAATACAGCTAGCTTTTTTACTCTGGTTTCTATTTTGTGCTGTCTGTTTTTGATTTGTGCTTGCTGTTTGGCAACGATCACTGATATTTCCAATTGGCAGGCAAAAATTACAGTACACGCACGGTCAAGCGGTACTGGTGTCGTTGATTATGGATAATGTCACGCGAAACGACCGAGATTGACGCTCAGATAAAAGGACGCACTTCAAAGGGCCGTGCCGTCCTGAGTTGGCTATTGGCGGCTTCAATGACCGCCACCAGCAGGCGCTGTGCACTTTTAACTAGACGATTGCTTTTGCTAGCGCGTCAAAGTGTGATCGCCGTTGAGCAGTGTTTCTTCGTTCATTAATAAGATTGGAGTTAAAAGCTGGCATCATCATTATCATTTTTAATAATTGTCTGTCATCACAGAATATTATTTTTTGCTGATTGAAAACAATTCTTTCTTATATTAAACGAAGAAAAGTTTCTACTTGGAAAAAAGCAAATGAGAAAACTATTTTATTTAATTGTTGTAATTTGTAATTTGTCAATTGGTACAATGTCAGCATTTCGATCTTGTGAACGAATAATGGTACCATTGTGCAAAGATATGCCGTACAATTTGACACGTTTACCAAACTTGATGGGCGATATGGATCAGAATTCTGTTGCACAGTCGTTGCTTGATTTTGAGCCTCTTGTAAATATCAAATGCTCTACAAATCTTCGATTTTTTCTTTGTTCCGTTTTCACACCGATGTGCACGGAAGCAATGGACGAGCCGATCACATCTTGTCGTTCCGTTTGTCAGGAAGTGGAACGTAGCTGTGCTCCTTTGCTGAGCAATTTTGGCCTGGCCTGGCCGGCACTGTTGAACTGCAGTCAATTTCCTGCTCAAAACAGCGAACCACCTTGTATGGATCCATCTCCATCAAAACAAAAAGAAGACGCCTTGCGTAAAGGTGAGTAGACTGAAATGGATAATTTTCTCTTTCACTTTTTTCTTTTTATTACTTCTTCCACATCCACTTCCCAGTACACGCATGCTTGATCTCATGAGAGCTGTGTCATTGATTTTTGTCATCCGTTTTCCACCGAAGCTTAGCAATAGTATAAGCATTAGTATTCGTAATAGTGATAGTAGCAGCAGCAGTTGTAGTAGTACTAGATTCAAGACGCAAACTAACAAATAATGTTCAGCTGAATATTATTATTGACCCAATGGAAAATGTGATCACTGTTTTGACCAGGCTTTACGGCGTTTCTAATTTGACCCCTGGAATTGCCCTGTCAAAGTGATACATTGGCCGAGTTCACTTTTACAACTTTTCTCTTTTTTTTTTGGTCTTGTTATTGTAGCTTTCTTACATTTTTTTAGATGTTTACAATTTTTGTAGGTTTTATTTGTTGAAAAAACAAACAAACAAACAAAAATACACCGCAACATATGATAACACTGACAACGTTTTGAAACATATTTCCTCCAATCAAATTTTCGTAATAATTTACTGTTATTGTTAATTTTTTATTTTATCATTTTTTTGTTTTTTTTTTAAATAAAATGTTTAGCAATTGAAGTTGAATAATAAGTTCAATGATTGTTAGCAGTGTTGACAGGTTGAGATGTTTTGCAAAAATAAAAATATAAATTGCAAATATAATAATTGTTTATGATAAATTCATTGGGCACATCTGGTTGGACGAACTATTATTCAAGTGTACTATTTTTTCTAATGGATACTACTGCTACTGTATGGGATTTTTTATTCCCTTTCTCTCTCTCTCTCTCTCTCTCTCTCTCTCTCTCTCTCTCTCTCTGCCTCTCTCATTCTCAACGTAGACACTTTTTACACAACAGACAGAGTTGCAAATTTTGTGGCATTTTACAGCACACTTTTTTTACTTTTCTTTTTAAAATTTCCTTTGTATTTATTGTATAGTGGTTTGTAATTTCATTGTTATCGTCAGTGATTGGCTAAACATGTTTACGTACATCCCTAACAGACAAAGAAATCGTTTAGCAAAGCATGTCGCACGCACGGCAAGGCGTTTTTCAAAAGTAGAACAATAAATATTGTGCACGATGATGATGATGATGGTGATGATGATGATGATAATAATGATGATGATAATGATGATAATGGGTTTAAATAAATTTTAAAAGTTCGTCACGTCCGTATTTTGTTATTTCTGTTACTTTTAGTATTCATTTGTAAAGCGTGTTTACTGGTGGCAAATTCAGTTTTTTTTCCGTTTAAAACTTTTTAATTATATGTTTAAATGTTCAATTTGTTTGAAGAATGACACGTTACTGGGCAATAAAATTAAAACCACTCGGCATCATAAAATGTTCATCAATAGCAAGTTCGCTTTTATGAGTTTGCAAAATCAAAAGTAGACTTCTCTGGTATTTATTTCAAAGAAGGCACTTTTGTCAACGAAAAAGGTGAACGGAGATTTATGATAGATCGACAATGAAGATTAGATAAAATTCGTATTCATCTTTTCTTGACTTTAATTTTCCTATTGACCTCAGTTTTCAGATAGCTGAAAATTTGAATAAAACAGTGTTATTCAAAACGGCAATTATCATTTAATTTAAAAATGTTGCATTTGCTTTATTTCTCAAAAATTCAATTACAACTCAATAGCTTAGGAAAAAACAAATTATGTCATAAAAAGTATAATTTATAAATATATACTTATGTATGTATAAAAGAGAATTTGAAAATTATGTATATTGATGCAGACATATACATTTTATTATACAATATAATGTGAAATGTGTGAATACTGAAATTTTTTTTCTTATAGAACAAAAATCAGAGCGGTGTAAAATGAATACAGAAATTGTTTAAAAATATCTTTACGTTGTGATTTAGTTTGCTCAAACACTATCGACAATATGATATTCATTTAAAGTTGAGAATTTTTTTCATGTTTTCATATGTATTAATTATTAAATCCATCATATTGAATTTATAATGTGGCGTATTGTTTCAGTTATAGTTTCCTGACAGAAAACAACTTAATGTAGTATTATTATAAAAACTCATCTCAGAAAATATATAACATAGGCAATATTGTTCTGTAAATTCTGCGTGAATAGATTAATTTTTAACCTTATGTTGAATGTGCCAAAGTAAATATAATATAGAAGGTAAACCCTCATCTGTAGTGTTAGGGTCATACTATTTGCAAACAGTTTTGTCTGATAAGGGATGATAAATATTTTCTGAAATCAGGATAAAGCCCTTGTTAATAGAAGCGAACAAATGTTATAGTTTGGAAATTAAAACAAGCCATTTATCTGTCTTAGCTATGATTATTATAAGTCGATTAGTATTATTATATTATTGTTTTTTCAGTCGAAGTTTGATCAAAAAAATTTTGGGAAGATTGATCAAAATAATAAAAATCAAAAATTTAGCAAAAACCGAGCAAATATATGTATATTTATGTGTACGTTTATGTGTGTGTGTGTGTGTGTGTGTGTGTGTGTGTGTGTGTGTGTGTGTGTGTGTGTGTGTGTGTGTGTGTGTGTGTGTGTGTGTGTGTGTGTGTGTGTGTGTGTGTAATGATAACTGAAGAACTATTTATTCATTTTGAAGGCATTATTAGATTGTATAATTTATCTTTTTAAATTGAATAATCATCAAGACAAAAGCATATTTGCAATTAATATATGGATATTTATTTATTTAATTTTATATTGTTTAAAGTATATGTTAATAATTTATTGATTTAACATTACAGAATTGCACCTGAAAAGATAGCTGGATTATTTATTCATTCAGTTTTGTGATTATTCAGCTGAAACAAATATTAAAATATGCGTTAAACATAAATCTCATTATCATGTGTGTGTGCGCGTGTGTGCGTGCGCGTGCTGGTAGTGCAGAAATCAGGAGGTGTGATGATGCACAGAAATGTCCGTATATCATGGAACAATTAGTACATCATGGCAGAGGTGACATGGTGTCCTGCTTTTGTAGTGCCTAATTCGCGGCTCATTTCTTCTATATTGGAAGAAACCTGTTGAAAACGTGACTATGAAAAGAAATCACTTTCTATTGGTCATTATAGTTGGAGTTTTCATTTGGAAAGAAATGATGACTGAGTTAACGGTCCATCTTTTTCAATACTTGCTAACTAAGGACTGCCTTGGAACGCTGCTTTTGTTGAACTTGTTGAAATTTTATACAAAACACTTTTCCTAAATAGCATTTTTCTCTTCACACTGGCGTGCATTTAGCGGCACTTTCTAATGACACCATATGCCAAATTTATTGATACCAAAGTTCAAATATTTATGAGCTGGTTTAGGTTAACGATTTCAATAAAAACTATTTTAACGATGAAGTAAACATCATTTTTATGTTTCTGCTTTTATGTATTTATTTGTTTTACTAGTGGTTTATATTATCATTGATTACGAAGTTTGGATGTTTTACACGATAAGTAAAAAAGGAAAATTAATTTTCATTAGTTATTAGCTAGCAAAGGACAGTTTGTCAGCAGTTTTGATAGAACACCATTGGTCAGTTGGTTAGTAGTGTTGAAAGCATAAATACCATTTTGTTCTCATCTTAGTGAGCTATTTTTTTTTGTTGTTGCGCATTACTATGGGAGTGCCATAACGTGATATCAGAATTAAGAACACTCGCTACAAACTGATGCGCCAGATGAACCAGAAACATTAAAAATTTGTATTCCTTGCCGTGCCAATTCAACCAGAATTTGCACATGTCAAGGATAAATGAAAAATGAAGGAATATCAAAAGCTGAACAACGTGCATATATTCTTTCTATATAACCATTGATCTCAAGAGAGAGTAAGGAAAAAAAAACAAAAACCAAAAAAAATCCCAATATATCATATAGCGTTGTTGTAGCTTTGCAGAATTTTGAAATTTATTCAATAAATACTTTCCTTACCAAAATTTAATAAGCGAATATTTTAAGAGAACCAAAGAAAAAAAGTACAAGATATGTATACATGCATATGTTAATTTTTTGCCTTTTACTTAAGCTTTTATTTAAAAATGTGTTTGTTATAAAAAGGCGGTTAGTTCTTTGATTATGCTATCACGTGGGCGTTGGCAATACGACTCATTGATGACAGAAGGAAGACAGAGCTGAATTGTGGTCGTTTATTTGAAAAAAGAATTCGCTTTCGGCATCACAGGCAACGCTGTGTGACGCTGTAAAGTAAATTCTGAAAAAGTTAACGCGGGCGTGGCAAGTTGTTTATTTCACTTTACATATTCAGTCGGCTAGATCAAAGCGGTCAACATAGCAACACACGCCAAAATAATAATAATGATAACAATCATAATATAGCATGCATGCTTAGCTGGTGCTTTTCAGAAGTGCGTTGCGCAAAAAGAAGCTTACCACATTAACTTGAAAAATAAAAACATTTTAATAATATTTTCTTTCTTTTATTTATTTATTTTTACTTTGAAAGTGTAGAAATTGATTTTTTCGTCAAATGTGTTCTTCTGCGCTTTTACACGCCGAGGGATATGATGCCTTGAGATTTTGTGTCATTAAAAGTGAACTAGCATATAGTGTGCACTTAGGGCTACTATGAACCAGTGATCAGCTGATGATTGTCAGAACTTGCGCACTTTTTTCAGAGGTCAGTCTTTGAGCACATTTCTGCAGCTTACTTGAAACCTTTTCATTAAACCGTTATTATTTTTCCTTAACAACGATAATAACAAAATTTAACTTCATCCAAACTTTTATCATTGTTAATCTTATGAAATAAATGTTTTTCTTATTTTCTTATCCTATTATTGATTTCATATGGTTCTTTTTTATTTCATTTTTTAAATTTCACATCAGTTTATTTAAGTTATCAATAATTATTAATACATGTGGAATAGTGGAAATAGTAATAATAAAATGAAGTTCTTTATGTTATTTCACTTTCTTTTTTTTAGCAGATTGAGCTATTTCTTTTTACACAATTACCAAGAAAATGTGAATTTTTTTTGCTTACTAAATATATTTTTGAAAAGCTTTCCACAGCAATTGGGTATTTGCATATTTTACAGAATCTTTTGTTGAAAGTGTCTGGTTTTGCCGTGTTAAATTTTTTAAAAATCATTCCAGCTTAACACATGCAGTTTGATTGGCATAATTTAAAATATAAATATGGTTTTAAAATATCAGAGCATAAATTTTTACAAAATGCAGATCAGCTTTATATCACTATTTTTAATGCAAAATGCATGGGATTGTTCGTAAAATGCTTTTTTAGTTTCGGGCGAAGCAGTGTTCACAATGAAAATGTTTTATGGAAGCTTTATTTTGAAGCTGCTCTATTTAACTTTGTTTTCAAAAGCAAATTGCATACTTTAGCATCAAAACGTAATGCCGTATTTACGAAATATGCAAATTTACATTGTATTTAATTGAATTTTGAATTTTATCCTGTTGCTGCTGAAGTAGATGTTACAATTTTTAAAATTAGTTTGTTGCTTTTTAATGCTAACAGTGGAAATCGTGTTTTTTTGTTTAAATGGAATTATGTTTCTGCTGGAATTTGAATTAATATAATATGAATACAGTTCTGTGATAATAACTTTCATGTGCATTAATAAACAGAGAACAAACAATCAATCATCTACTGATAATCAATGAAAGTGAATAATTTCTACATTCGTAACTCCTGAATGGAATCAATATATAACTTTACAAAAAGCAAAATAGAAAGCGAATTTTTCAAATTTTAAAAGTATTATTTCTACTTTTGTTTGCTTGTTTGTTTGGCTGTTTTCTCATGATAAATGCTGTATTAATTATTATTCAGGTGATGACAGGTGGAAAGAATATTGTCTGTTTAAATGACGAACTGTTTGCATGCTTTTAAATTAGGCGGTTTTGTTTGCAACGATTGGCAGAAACCCGTTTCAACAAAGACCGAATTATCATTTCAACATGCGCACATATTTGTGAGCATTCATTTTTCATCTTTGAAAGAGAGAGTGGCTTTGAAAAATTTCTGCCACTGAAGGTAGCAGTTGCTATTGATTGGTATTTATCGATGCTCTTTCTTGTACAACAAAAATCACAGCATTCTTCGACACTTCAAACTTACTTCAAAACAAAATTATTTTACAGCAACTTCAGTGAAAACAAGCAAAATAGCAAAAAATTTAAAAATATAAAATAATATTTTCATTTGATTTATAATTTAATTCAGTTATGAAATTTACATTGCTTGCTTGATAAATTTGCATGACATTTGAACTGTTGCTTTGTTATAAAAATGCAGCACATTTATCAAATTCTTGATAATATTATCTCAATGCTTATCAAAAATGTTCAAATGTTTTAATAATAATATTAAGCAACTGTTGTTGTTGTTGTTGTTGTTATAGAAAATTTTTGAAGCGAATGAATTTCATATCATAGTTGAAAAAGTTAATTTACATTAATAAAGGGAAAATATTTAAATTTTCATTTTTATAATTACAATTGTTTGGTAACAAGGAAGTAGTGTGTGTGTGTGTGTGTGTGTGTGTGTGTATAAGAAAAAAATTATTACTATAAGGAAATGAAAGCAGTTGAAGTTGCTGATGTTGAAATTCAAAAAAATGTAGTTCTACACACAGATGTTGCATGAATTGCAAAGGCATTAATCAATCTTCTATGTCTCGCTAAATTTTTCTTAATTTTTTTAAACAGAAAAAAAAAATTATACTACAACTTAAAAGTATGTTCACTTTTATTTATGCACGCTTCAACGATGAGCGCTTTTTAAATTGCAATTACAACTACAACAGGAACTAATCGGTCAGTAAATTATAATTTTTGGGTTGTTGTTGAATTTGTTTAGCTTTATACGTGTGTAAAATTTTGAACTGTGAAAAGGTGAAAATTTGAAAAAATTCCAATCCAATTTTCCAGATGTAAAGTTACACTTTTGAAGATTCTTCAATTTTGAATTTTACTGCATTACTGATTTACAGGCTTCAACATATTTTGCAACATTTCTCGCAACTCTCGAACAAAAGTGAAAGAGCTAACTGATGCGCATTTTGTTTCAAAAGCACCTTAAAGCAGAAAATTAAATATGCAACAATTTAATTCATCCTTTGTTCGATTTGTATTTCATTCTATGATCTTCAATCATCGATTTGTACTGGCAACATGCTATGCTTTCTTTGACACATGGTTTTATAAATTGAATGCGGATGAATTACTTTTACAAATTTAAATTGCAAATTATTGAAAATGTAAACAATTAATACTTGTTATCTTTTGAACGGAAACATTCCTTTAGCTTGAGTTCTTGAAAATTTACCATTTATCTGTTCGTTTGTTTTATTTCTTTACTAACTATCCAGTGAATTAAAATGGCGATTATTAAATTAAATGTAAATATGAATTGAATTTTTTGTATTGTCAGAGAAAAGCAACTTTTGTTCTATTATTAATTTTTCTTTCTTATTATAAACAATTCAATATGTGCATTTATGAGATATTCCGCTGTTGTTGTGGTTGTGGTTATTAGTAGTTTTTGTATTTGCATATAAAGCTTGCATAGCTCGTTAAGTGTTAAATTTTTTTATTGAATAAATTGTGATATTGCTTTTTTTAAATTTTATTATAAATTTGTCAATGAATATTTAAAAAAATTCAGTTTTATTAAATCAGTGATAGTATGCAGCAGTTTACAGGTTATTTTCATTTAATTATTATAACCAAATTGCTCATTTTAATTCTGTGATCATATTTGTTTTATGAACAATTTGATTTCTTTGAAATTTTTTATCTTTTTCAAGAATATTGAAGCAAAGCAAAGTGTTTCGCTGTAGTAGTAGCAGTAGTAGTAGTAGCACATTGGCTGACTGGTTCAAGTGATAAATAAATTTTCATACTATTTTTGGTTTTTGCAAATTTTTATTTAATTTTATAACAAATAATTTAAAATAAAAAATATCAGCTGTGCAGTGTTTTTGGCGTGTAGAAGCATAATTAGGTCCTTTGCATTTTGATAATATCCACCAGAGAGTAAAAAGCAACCAGTTTTGTTGTTAGTCGTTCTATTGCAGAGGGTTTGCAGTGGCGTATTGCTTTCTTTATTGCTCATTTTTGGGTAATTTATTAGCACTCATTTTCAGTAATCTTTCTGCTAACCAGTTCATCGTTGTTGAAAGCTTCACACAAGCGTTCGTCGTCAGTTGTTTGCTTGCAAATTTTATTTCTTTTTGATCACAAAGCGCAAAGTTTTCTGTTCTACTTGTTTCTTCCATTTTCTGCTCAAACTGATACATGCCAATGAAAATGCTCTTCAAAATTAAGCAAATTTAGCAGTATCCAAATTATTTTATCAGAAAATTTATTTTTTTTTCATACTTTTATATTTATTTATTTATTTGTTGATATTAAATTTTTAAAATTAAATTTTAGACTCTCGAACAAAGTTAAATTTGTCGAAACAAACATCTGCAATTGATAGGATGACTCCTTCTTCAGAATTACCAACTACAGCAATAGCTGTTGCAGCTTCAATCTCATGTGGACCGCAGTTTGTTCATATAGACCGTCACGAGATGCAGTATCACAAGTGTGTATTGCGTTGCAATCAAGATTGGATGTTCACCGAAGAGCAAAAGAACTTTGCTCAAGTTTGGATGGCAGTATGGGCCAGTGTTTGTTTCTTGAGTACCGGCTTTACGGTGATGACATTTTTGTTGGACACAAGTCGATTTACATATCCAAAAAGACCAATCGTTTTCATAGCAGTTTGTTACTGTGCCACTTCAGTTGGATATCTTCTTCGTTTGCTTGTTGGACGTGAAGCTGCCGGTTGCCAACAACTGGACAGTGGTCAGAGTGTACTGGTCTCTCATAGTCTTTCTAACGCAGTATGCGTAGTCACATTTATACTGTTGTATTATTTTGGCTTGGCCAGCGCGGTTTGGTGGCTCATCCTCACGATGACATGGTATTTAGCTGCAGGTCGTAAATGGAGTCAAGAAGCTATAGCTCGGTTAAGTTCTACTTTTCACATCATTGCATGGGTTATTCCAGCAAGCTTGACTGTCACGTTGCTTGTTACACACGAACTCGAAGCAAGCGAACTTACTTCGATGTGCTTTGTTTGCTTGCACAGCAGCTCTGCACTTTTTGGTAAGTTAATTCAGCATTTCAGTTTGTCATGAAATCCGGTTTTTGTTTCATCACTTTTATTTATATTTCAATATTATAATGATGAAAAAGAACTTGACTAAATATTATATATATGTGCAACGTGAATATAAAAGTGGAATTTAACTTTTATAAATATATATTTGAGAAGCAAGTTTTTTCAAACATTTTCAAATCTGATAATAATGCATAAAACAGACAGTCGACAATGCTGGGCATTAGTGCAGAAAAGTGTTATGGACAATCTTTTCAAATATTACAACGATAAGTAATAAATTAAAAATACTGGTTGATCATATTTGTAAATTGTCAAAATTAATTGACGGTTTCTATAAATGTCATGTGTTGAAATTGTTTAAATCGCATAATAAATTAAAAAAATTAATGCTTTCCAAAACAGAACTAGTATTTTCTATTTTTAGATTTTCTGTACTAAATGTGTGACATTGAAAATTCTGTTTTGCTGTATTAAAAGATTTACTATTTTGACCATATTTTTTGTAGCTTTAAGTGCTTTCCGAGTCTACTTTTCAGTGTGCTTAATAGGGAACTTGAATGATCTTATATTAATGAACTTTATTGTTTGACGTTTCAAAAAATTTTTTTATCATATAGGATTTGTCGTTGGACCGGTGGCTGTGTTTTCTGCTATTGGAATTTGCTTCATGGTTGCCGGTATAGTGTCAATGGTTCGCATCAGCAGGGAAATGCGTTTTCGCATATGCGATGCGGATTTGCAAAAATTACGCAAGCTAATGACCAAAGTTTGCGTCTTTTCTTTGCTCTACGTTGTGCTAACGCTTATAGTGGTTGTGTGCTCCGTGTATGAGAAATTCTTTGATGAGGAATGGCTTAGCAGTCAGTTTGAATGCCGTCCTCAGTCTTTCAAGGATGCGACAACCGGTGTTGGTTTGCGACATTGTAATATGTCCGGTATGGGTTCCTTGAGTCCACCTGCAGTTGAAATCTACATGCTCAAGGTGTTCATTAGTCTCACAGTTGGCATAATAAGCAGTATGTGGATCTGGAGCAAAAAGACACTGCTCATGTGGCATCATTTTTTTTGTGAAAAACTATTCTCGAATCCAGTGGCAAAATCTGGCCCTGCCCAATACGCACCAGGATCTTCTTTGCAGCGTTCTCAAGATCGAGTGTTATCATCAGCCTTGCCCTCCCAGACTGCAGGAACTCATTATTATTTTCCAGTCGGATGTCCTCAACCCCGAGGTTTCTGCAAAAGTCCAGCAGCTCATTAAAAAGGAAAATTTCTGCAAAGTCCATTAATCACCGTTTTCGAAGAAAGATTATCAGAGGTTAAAAAACAACCTTGCATTTTGAGAAATACTATTCCATCCAATGCAGACAGACAAAGCGGACCAGTGCCAACCAATTTTTTTGTTTCCATTCATATACTTTTTTGTATTTAATTTTTCTTTGTAAAAATATTTCTTTTGTAAAAATTTAATAATTAATCATACTAGAGTTCAAATAAAAATTATTTTTGCAAACAACAAATTTGCATGTGCTTTTTGGTTTTCTTTTATTTTTATGTCATTTAAAGAATTAAATGAGTGAAATTTTAGCAAGTTTGATGATTTTTAATTCTTGTTTATGTTAGTTTTGTCAATTTATTTTCCCATTTATAATATTAAATTATGCTACTACTGCTGTTGCTGATTATGATAATGATGGCTGTGTCGACAACAGCGACCAGTTAGTTGTAAGTATCGGCTAGTAGCAGCAGAGTTTAAACTGGGCTTCGCTTTTGGAATGCAGTCTTGTTCAGATTGGTTCCATTGTAAACCTACTTTTCAGTGTTATTCGGCGCTCGCATTATTACACCAAAAATGATGAGTCTGCTAGATCAAGGGTCAATTTATGATCAGTTTATGGGGCTGTAATAAAAATTCCTAACGACGCATTAATACTCCAATTATGACCGTCAAAAGTTAAATATATTGCCGCAATATCTGTCTGCAGAAGTGACGGCGAACTGTTTTAAAAAGAATAAATAAATTTTGTTTATTTGACAGGATAAAATGCAAAGCTCTTTAATATATGATTTACTGTTCTTATTGGCGAAAACAGTACAGTAAAGGGAAACAACCTTTCTTACTTTAATGCCAATAAAAAACTGTAATTTTTATTTTTCATTTTCATTTAACTGACTGTTGTCAGTGAAGAGATTTTTTGGAAATGCTTCTAATTTTTTGTTGCATTAATTTTAATTACTTGTAATAGTTTTACTCGACATAATTATCATACAGCAGCATTTATTGTTTCTATTTACATAAATTCATTATTAATTTGTTCTACCATTATTTGTCGAAAAATTTTGCTGAGAACGTAAATTAAATTTGATCAGTTTAATATACAGTGAACATGCAGAAAAATAAGTTTAGATATACTAAATAAGAAGACATTTTGCAAACAATCTTTGCTTTCAAAGATGTTTCCGAAGCAAATATAATGATAAATTATTATAAAAGAAAGAAAACAAATCAGTAGACGGAATTAACAATATAAAACTGAATTTTACAAAAATTATTGTTATTGTTTTTGCAAATTGTTTCTAATCTGTTATTAATCAACAAATTGACTAACGGGAGAACATTTATTTCACAGTTTGATTTTGGTTATAAAATGTAAAATACTTACAAAGCATAATTGCAGATTAATGCTACATCTGTATATATATAGTAAATCCTATATCAGTTAAATTAAAAATAAAAGCAGGAAGTGAGCAATTTAATGTATATTACATAAAGTTTATTGTCAATAATAAAGTGGGCAACGCATTTTCCGTTAAATAATTAAAAACAAAAAAAATATATATGTATTATTTTTAATAACATTTTTTTTTAATTTTAAAAAATATTCCAGTCATTTTAACACACAAATTACGTACAGTAATATGCGTAATTGATCTTTTTAATCTCTAGATTATATAAAAAAAAGGTGCAAATGTGATGAAAAATAATGAAGAATAATAACTGCAGCAAAATAAATAATATTAGGTAAGAATTTTCATTATAATCCAGCATTTAAAATATAGAATAAATTATAAATGAAAAATGCTGATGATCGTATGATTCCATATACATCACACAGTGTTATACTCTGGTATGGATTTTGCTTGTTAGTCAATAATTTTTACAAAAAATTTAATATTAAGAGTTTGAAATTGTTTGAACAAAGCATCAGAGTAAGCAGCACAGTAAATACTAATTGGCATTTTATGCATTTTTTATTCATAATTATTGAAATGATTATCAGAGTAAGAAAATAAATATATAAAAATTATATGTAAGTAAATAAATAAAAAAAATAAATAAACGTGAATATAAATACAAATAAATATATATGTGCATGTATATGTATGTATATGTATATGATAAAATTATACCGATACATTTATTATTTTTGGAATTATGGGCTTTTTGTTTTTAAATTTATTTTATATATACAGATAATTATATCAGATTTATACAAAAGTGTTACAATTTATTTTTTATTTAAAAATTTCAATTAAGAGAAGTGTTAATTCAAAAGTAAATCTAATCATATTTAAAATAAAATTAAAGTTTGGAAAGCATGAAATTTTTGAACTGGTTGAAGAGGATCATGAAAATTTGCAAGCATAGCAGTTTGTAAATTTTAAGGGATTGATTTTAAGGATTTGTCACAGTCTGTCTTTTTTCGATTTCAAATTGAAATAAATAAATTTATTATGAGCATTGTAATATTATCAAATGCTATTTCATAAGTAAAAAAAGTAATAAGTATAAAATTATTTAAGTTAATTATAGTTATGAAAGTGGTTAGTTAATTCTTGTAAACTGTAATTAAAAAATTTTCGCAACTTGCTTATAGCACACAACATGGCTTTTATCATGCTACAAGTTTAGCGAGTAGTTTTTGCAAAGCATTTCTAAATTCTAAATTATTTTGCATTATATTTTAAATGGAAGAAATAAAGTGATTTATTATTTAAAAAAAAGCTTTTAACAAATTCATTTTCTAAAGCATCAGTGCAATTCAATGCAATCTGCAATGCATGAAAATGAATCAGTTAAAATTTTTATTGATTTATTAAAAATGTTGAAATTATTTTAAAGATGCATTGTCGTTTTTTTCTTTTAATATTTTAGCTATAAGGAACAATATGTTTGTGAACCAACAACAACAACAACAACAACAATCACGATATGTATAATATATTATTATTATTATTATTATTAAAAGTTTGTTAGTTGAAAATTTTAATTTTTTAATTTAAAAAACAATAAAAAGACAAAAAATTCTTTTTTTAAATAATAAATGTAGTAAATTCAGCTAATAAATAATAAGATATGGTCGCAGCTGGAGGAATTTTGATCGATGAACAATCGTTTTTGTGTACGGATGTTGAGCTTTTGACAAAGTTTGAACGATATCCGTTTGAAAAAGCAGAAGCAAGTGCTTGATAGCGTCGTATAAAAATTGCTTTGCAAAGCATAGAAAAAGATCGATTCGTTGACGGACTAATTGGCTTGGTTGTTGGCCAAAGCTTCCGGTTTGGGGAAGTTGTCGGCTGCTTTTGGCAAGATTGTCAATTAACGAGACTCTAGCCAAATCTTCTTAACAACATCTTCACCATCAGTTGATCATCGATTACTGCTACTGCTACTATTAGTGCTGCTGCCGCTGTTGCTGCTGCTTCTACTATTACTATCAGTGAAAGGACAAAAAAGGTGTGGCCAACGTGGAGGGTCAACTAAATCTCATTCGGACGGCGCCACAGTCGACTGCTATTGTTTTCACAAAGGGCTGCTTTGAAACGTTGAATAGGTGACAAAACGTCTGTGCATCGGCAGTAACACTGTCAAAATTGGTTTCCGTTTTTATGTCATACAATGACACAATCTTACAACGTTGTCTTAAAAACCAACTTCATCATGGTTTCTGAAAACTGTAACCAGTTTAAAACAAGCAGCTATTCGAAAACACCTTCACGCTCCAGTTGAGCAGAAAAGGAAAATGCTTTTGTCAAAGGATTCATTCTTCCACTGGACCAACTTTGTCTGGCATGCTGGTCGGCTTCCATTTTGGCAAATTTAATTCCCAATCTGTCAACCTCCTCACTCAACTTACAACTGCACCACTTCTCCCAGTGCTTTCTCTTCTACTCTTCTCCTTTTTATCAATTGCAAAAGTATGATAATTTTTGAAAGTTTTTTCTCTTTTTATCTTTTATAAATATCTAAATTTTGATTATTATTAATTAAGAAATAATTTCTGAAAGAAATTGGATTTATTAGGAGTTTCTTTTACAATTTCAATAGTAACGATGTGGGAAAGTTAATTACAGTTGCTATTAATCGATTTTATTGTTATTATAATTAGTTTAATATTTTGATGATTCATCATAAGTTGTATCTTATCAAAATGGCATTCATTTTGCACGATGAACAACAATAAATTTTTTATCAGTAAAATTAATCTGACATGTCTGAAAAGTTTAAAATGATCATATAGTTCAGCAGCAGAGAAAAGGCATATTAATGAAATACTCAAGTACAGTGTGAATAGATTTTTCTTCTACTTTTGTTTTCTGTTGGTTTGCTTGTTTGTTTCAAAAAAAGAATACTGTTTTTTTAATTTGTATTGTTAAAATATTTGTTTTTTTTTATTTCTTATTTACTAAAATAGCAACGTCAATTGTAAATGATACAGTATGAAATACTTGTGCATTTGTCATTTATTATCGAGCGATTATCATTGTCATAATTGTCACTGTTGAAGAAAATTGAATTTTTAGAAATTATTGAAAAAGTTTCAGACATGGTTCATTTGTGTAATATACTATTTAGATGAAGATGAGTTGTCTTACATGTGTTGTATTGTCTTTAATTTCAAGCTTGCAGTTGTTTCTTTTTTATACAGATATGTTTGCACTTGCAAGGCAAAATAAATTTAAAAGTGTTTATCACAAAGTTTAATATCAAAGAAAAATGAAATCAGCTTAAAATGCAAACGTAAAATATGTGTTCACTTTGTTTAACAAGAGACAACAGTAGATAGTGTGCTTAAATCAAGAATGTGATGACAACAATTATTATTGGAAACTGAAACTGACATACATACATAGATACATACATACATACATACATACATACATACATAGATACAAACATACATACAGGATGTTGATGTTAGTTAGCATTTTTGTGATGTAATTCAAGAAATTTCAATATGCACAAATAGCATTTACAACAAGTTGTTTTTTACAGCTATTTTCTTAAGCATGCATTGGAATAAAAATTGAATAAAATGTCAATATAGGAAAAAAAAAGAAAAACAGGAAAGAGAATTTCATATATTATAAAAAATTGAAATGTCGTTCAAGTTGACCAAAAAATGCTTGCGCGTGGTAGTAAGTTAATTTGGAAATGGTTATCATTTGGAGGAAGGAGTTGTTTTGCAGGCAAATTGACGAGAGCAAAAGAGGAACGTGCTTTGAGAACAATTTTGTCATCAGATGCCGTTGAATAATAATATTGAATAATTTTTCAAGAACAGCTTCTTCTGCTGCAGCAAATTCAAAAAATCAGATTTCAAATTCAATTTAAATAATATTTTCCTTTCCCACTTTCTTTTCTTTTCAATAATTTTTCTTGCATTCTTGATTCTTTTTCATTTGCTGTTGTTGCTGTTGTTGCTCTTCTCAAATGCATGTGCAATTTTTTTAACGTCATCTTTCAAAAAAAATATATATAGATATGTGCTCCGTGATAAATTTCAAAATTTTATTTTCATCCAATTCATACGTCAGAATAATAATAGAAGCTTTTACGTAGGTGAAAAATATTTCTGTGAGAAAAGGAAGTGCTATAGAATGGGAAAGTTTTTTGATTTTCAAAAGAACAAAAAATGCAAATCTATGCAAGCAACGTAAGCTTGCGTAAGATTGTAAATTTCTGCATTGTTCTTTCAACTGGTTTTGGTGTAAAAATAAATTTCCACAAGTTTACACAATGTACTTGGAATGGCTACTTGGACGAAGAAGAAAAATTATTTCCAGTCTAGTTTTATTTGTTAGCTATTCTACGGTTACCAGCTACTTGCTTGATTTCAAAGATGTAATTGTTATTTTTTTAATACTTATTCTTTTTTTCTGGTTTCCATTATTTTTTTTATTATTTGAATGACACTTATCAATTTTTACGCTCTATGAAAATTATTGTATGCTTGAAATTGGCTTTCACTTTCTATTTTGATGTTGAGAAAGGCTAGCCAAGTTGGAGTGTGCTTCAATTTTTCAAACAACAACAAAGAAGTAAGCCATTTAGTTTAAGAATAATAAAAAAATAAAACGGTAATGATTATTTGACTGAAAGGAATGATTTAAATTAAATCACATGATCTTTGAAAATATAAGCTAGCCAATTGAGCAGTTTTTAAAAATAAAAAACACTTTCATATTCTGCCATTTGCGAAGACACAGCTGTTGGTTGGTAAAAATAAAAATTTATCATAACCGACGTGTAACTTTGCAATTTAAATTGTACTGCTTGTTCAGTGTTCGGTGAAATGAGAATCATCTTTGCAAGGATGAGTTGTAATTTTTTTTATCACTACATGGAAAATGTCACTACATGCTTATTATTTTACTTGTTTTATTTATTGATTTATTTATTGATAAACAAGCTTAAGATAGCTAGTCTCGCTAACAAAAAAAGATTTTGTGACATCCAACTTTTGATTTTGTCATTTCAAAGTTGCCAATGCTATCAGCTTTGACTGACAGGTGTCGCTAGTTGCCTGAGGTGTTTGTTGGTCAATCAAAGCCGGAAGTGTTTGCAAAATTGAAAAGCCATTTATGCATATGTAGCGCGTGTTATTCAAAAATCATGTTTTAACTGGTGGGCAAAATGGTCCATGCTCGATCATATGCGTTTTGCAAATTGTCGAGCATGTTCTTAATTTTGTCACATCTTGCATCTGTTCAATGCACAAAACATGACTATGCTCTGATCGTTGTACTGTTGTCAATAAGCTGAGGTTTGTTGTTTTCTGTTTTTTGATTTTGTTTTTGCTGTTGAAGAATTATGTTCACCATATTTTGATAAAACAGTGCTACAATTCCGGAGCAAAGCTACTAACCATTTTTTTTTGATTAAGCTTAACTCAATTTCAACAACTTCTCAGATTTATTCCATTTCTTTTTTTTTCTTTTCACCATTCATCGTTGAGAAAATACAAAGAAATTATCATATGAAAATTTGCATTCCACATTTTAATCAACATGAATGGAGTGCATTCATTTTTAAATAGATTCTGATTGGTCATATTTGTTTTTTATTTTTGTTCAAATACTGTACATTTAGTTGTAAATGTTTTTTCCTTTTTTTGTGAATTCTTCCTACACATCAAAATTATATCGTGATAAAATTTAAATCGACAGTGACATATATTATGCTATTTCATCATATGATAATTATTGAATAAAAAAAGTAATTGACAAAATTTTATACATCAATATATTCATCTAATGGCAATCATCATCCATGTGATTGATATTGTGTATAACAATGCAATGATTACTGTTTTCTATATTTTCCGTGTCTGTCTGTGAGTGTGTGTGTGTGTGTGTGTGTGTGGGTTTCTTTCTTTCATGATTGTTGATTGATTTTATGAAAAGGCAATTGTTTGAGAAGAAAGGCATTATTGATTGTAAATAGTTTTTTCAAAAGCATTTGCTTTTTGAAAAAGAACAAACAAATGAATTTCTCTGATTGTGCTTAGTTTTGAGAAAAATTTAAATTTGTGAAGCAAAAATTTACAATTATTTATTATTTTTATTGATTTCAAAAGAGAGAAATAATAATGGACTTTTTAGTTATCATATCCGTGTAAAAATAAAAAATTAAATAAAAATTTTCAACTCAGTTATTTGCTTACTGTAGTCAGTAATGGCAATGTGATCCAGCAGTGGTGTGGTTGTTTAGATATTTATCTTGCTTTATTTTTACTGTATTTATTTGAATAATTTTCACTTTCAAATTACTGATCTGACATTGTTGTTGTATTTCAGTTGACGTTGGAAACTTTATTTATTTTAATAATAATAATAATGAAACAGCAACGTGATGAAAGAAGTAACTGATAGCTCAACAACAATAGCAACAAATCTTTGATTTTTATTTTACATATTTCTTGTTGAACAACAACAATAGCGTATGCAAAATTGTTATTTCACATGGCAAGTGATGTTTGTTATCAGCTTTGTAATCTCATCTTGTGAAGTGAAATTGTAAAATTTGAATGATTCAGCATCAACGATAATAAAAATACAAAGTCTAAATAACAAGCAATTGATCAGTTATGATATATAGATATTATGATATATATTTTTTTAATAACTATTTTTTGTTTGCTTTTTATTTGATGTTATTATCGTTCAGTTAATGGAATACTGAAATATTTGGCGAACGTGTGTACTGTTGGAATTTAATTTTACATGCAATTCATAGAAATGCTTATCAATTGATGACAAATAATTGATCGTCATTCAATTTGGAAAACAAAGAAAATTGTTCTTGCTCTATTTTCCATTACAACTAAAACTACAACAAGATGGATAGATGGGTCATCAATTTATCTAAAGTAACAACAACAATAACAACAATGCTTCTTGCAATTTTGTTGGAAAAATTTATTCTTCTGCTTTCATTTTCAACTCAATTTATGTATTCTTTATTCAAATATTATTATTATTTTGTTTAAATTAAAAAAAAACAACAAAATATTGAAGATCAATTTTACATTTTCTACTTTCGTTATTTGTTTACTCAGTCAAATGCAACAAACATAACTGCATGTTTCATTTTTCTCTTTATAAAAATTTCAAATTATATATACATACACAACACACACACACACACACACATAAATATACATACATATATATATATATATATATATATATATATATATATATATATATATATATATATATATTGTTAAAACTTTTGATAATTAATTTTCTTTATACTGATTTTGAGTAATAAAAGAAAACAAAACTCAACTATATGAACAACAGCGTTAGCGTTGAGAGAAAAGTGTGTGTGTGTGTGTGTGTGTGTAATAATAATAATAATAATATCAGCAACTAGAGGCGTAGTAATTTTGCAATGGCTGCAGCAAATGCAGAACAGCTGTCCGATCAGTTTTATTTATTCATTATATGATGATGATTATTATTATTCTTATTATGAAGATCATACCGCCGGTGTTTCTCTTCTTCATCGTCTTCTTCTTCTTCTTCTACTTCTACTTTGTCGGATGTTTTGCATTTTCACTATGTTCACGTGCAATTAAACAACTCTTACTACTTGTTGCTCATGTGACTTCTTTCTTTTCTTCTCTTTCTACAAGTTCTTCTTGTTCATTTTTCCACTTTACACCAAAATATACCATCAAATGCTGCTGCAACTTTCAACAACTTTCAAATGAGTTATTGTTTCTGTTTTCTTATTCATCTAATTATCATTTCATATTCATCTGGTATATGTTTATTATTATTATTATTATTTGTTTTTAAACGTTGCTATAATTTCTCTCACGAATGTCAATTGCTTTTTACAAAAAATTACGATTAAATTTTGGGAAGTTGCGAGTGAAAAACTTTTCCTCAAATAATTCATTGCTTCTTATTTCAATTGTTTGTTCAACTTGTTTTATTATAATTGCAATTGTTTTCATAAAAATGTGCCAACTTTCAATTCTGACTCTCCAAAATGGCCATCTACGAAAAGTACTGTAATATTGAATTTCAAACTTGAACATTTGTTTGTTTACTGTTACGGTTGACCACCTCCTTTGCGAACCGTCGCAATGCGTGGGAGCACGGTACGTTACCATGGAATTTTTTCACTTGGAATCCTTCCATCGCCTACAAGCAAGTCACTTGACAATTTTCACCCGAAAATCCTCCCACAATGTGTGTCGTTTCAGTTTTTCTCCTTTTCTTCCATTTTATTACTTTTTTTTTTGAAATTCAAAAATCGTGAGCATTTTATGAAAATTTTTTTTGTTCGTATTTTTAAAAATTGTTTTTATTTTTACAATTGTAATTTATATTGTAATTGTTATTTGGATAATCTGTGGAAAAATTGTCGATGAACAGTTATTTAATATTTTTTTTCATTTTTAAATTTATCATCTTACATATTGCATCATATTTTTGTGTTTTCTTTTTTAAATATAATTTTATTATTATTGAATAAATGATTATTTTTTCTCTTTTGTGAATTCATGTTCTTTTTTCTTATTATTCAAAATTATTTAAATTGTTAATTTAATGAAAAATTTGAAATTGAATTAACAACCATTATTGTGCAATTTCACAAACGCACTTGAATATTTATTCGTTAATTAATAAATGAGATTAATTTATTTGGTTTTTATATAAATATAAATAAATAAATAAATATATATATATATATATATATATATAATTTTAAAATTATTGATATAAAATTTAATGAACACTATTTATTGTTGAGCATGTTTACAGAAGTACTTATTTTGTTGATTTGTTTGTTTTCTGATTTTGCATTTTTATACATACAGTTGCGGAAAGCGAAGACTTTGAAGAGGAAAATTTTATTAAAAAAAAGTTTTTCTCTTGTATATCAAAATGGTGGATCATTTTTTTTAAAAAGAGGGATTTGTTTCAATCCAATTGTACGGGCGTGGTGAAATTGTCGTCGGGAGTTGTTGTTTTGCTGTTGTTGAGAGAAAATAAGGAAATTTACCCTACAATTGAGGGAAAATTTGAAATAATTGATTTTTCAATAAACTGAACAGTCAATTTATTAATGTTGCTGTTGTTGTTGTTGCTGTTGGCCTGTGACAATGGAAACAGTTTGAATTGTTTAAATTTTGATTGTAAAAATTTGAAATGTTTCCGTTTTTCCAAATCCTCTCAGTGAACATTATCTTTCATCAGTATGGAAAAGAAAGAGTGCTTTTAAGTTATTGTGAAATTTGATTGAGCGTTTGTTGTTTGTTATGAAGGTGATTGGATTTTCATCTGTCCAATGGTTGAAGGCATATTTATAATGTTGAATGGTGAAATTTGATTATTAATTCGGCTCATGCTGGCCGAAAATTGTCCAAAATCGATTCAATTGACCATCGTCGACTTAGCAATTGCATCTCTACTGCACGCTTGCATGTTTATCATCCATCTACTTCGCTAGCATTTCGTTGGGTTGGGTTGGGTTGGGTTGAGTTACTTTTGATGTAATGCAGGTTGAAATATATTGTCGTTCGTGTTCGGGTTATTTTTTTCAAAAAATTTGTTTTTGTTTTAAATTTTAAATTGAATTTTTTAATTTGTTGTTGTTTGCGAAATTGTCCATTTCAGATTTACAAATTACGGCAAAAGTCGGCCGGCCGGTGGCAGGGGCGTGGAAAATTTGAATTTTCCTCGGAT
This sequence comes from Trichinella pseudospiralis, assembly GCA_001447645.1. NCBI lineage: Eukaryota > Metazoa > Nematoda > Enoplea > Trichinellida > Trichinellidae > Trichinella > Trichinella pseudospiralis. The sequence continues at coordinate 43,456 of JYDV01000098.1, read as the reverse complement.
CACAGTTTTCGCCAACGGAAGAAGCGGAGGAGAATATCATCGATTCCACTCGTCAAGCTTGGTAATAAGCGGTTATTATTATTATTATTATTGTTGTTGTTATTATTGTGGTCATTGTTGTTCAGTGAAAATTTGTACTAGCGACGCGCGTTGGATGCGACGCCGCGTGCGACGTCTGCTAGTGGCGGCGGCATGAAAGCTGAAGGAAACGGACCAGCGTTGTTGTTGTTGTTGTTGTTGTTGTTGTTGGTGCACGTGCTTTGCTGCTGTTGCAGCCCTCCGGCGCCGGTGCAACACCGTATACAGATGATGGTGGCCATGCCGTACGAGCTGGGTCCGCCGTGGCAAAATCCGTTCCTGCTCAGCCGGTCAGTCGCCGAGCCGGTGATCCAGCTGGCCATTGATGACGTCAGCAGGAAGGGCTTTCTCAACAACATCGCCATCGATTTGCACTTTCGCAACACCAACTGCAGTGACACGCTCGGACCCTACTATGCGGTCGAAGCTTACTGCGCCAAGCAGTTGGACGTGGTTCTGGGCTTCGCCAGCGCGTACGCGTTGGCACCAGTGGCACGTCTGTCCGGCTTCTGGAGCCAGGGCGTGCCGGTGATCACCACCATTGCTCAAGTCGATTCGTTGGACGATCGTTCCGTCTACAAACTGTTGACCCGCATGAACGGCTCCTACCGTGAACTCGGCTCCACAATAATACACTTGTTACAGTTGCTCAACTACGAGACGGTGGCTTTTTTGTTTCACAGCAATCTGCGTCGACCAGCTTTTGGCAAATCGGAATGCTTTTTCCAAATGGTTGCCATAAACAACCAACTGTTGAAAGCGAGCGGTTGGCGTCAACCGCCGGTTATTGATTTCGACGAATTTTTCGACGACAATTATGAAGATTTACTCAAACGTGCCTCCATGTCTGCCAATGGTAAGTGGATTTCTTTTCTTTTTTTTTGCTTTCTTTTCAATATCTACAGTAATACTGACAAAAAAACAATTGGCACTTCAAGAACAATTGTAATAAAATAAACGCGCACACTTTTTTTATTCTGTTTATAAATAAATAAATAAATTTAACAATTCATTAACAAGCACATTTTATTGTTGTTGTTGTTGTTGTTGTTGTTGTTGTTATTGCTATTATCATTATTATTATTATTATTATGACAGTGATTTACCATCAAAGTTTACTGTATAGCATGATTTTATCGATCATTTATAATTTCACTGGAACTTTTGACGACGGAAAGGATCTTTTCCTTTTTTCTTCTTCTTTTTTTTTTATTCATCAAATCTTCTATTTTGAGAATTTTATTCATTTTTCAAAAATCAATTTTTTTAAATATTGTTTTTTAATTTCAACTTTATTTATTTTTCTTTTATTTCTTTCAAAATTTACCCCAAAACTTGAAATATATGAGAGGAAAAAATTAATATTTATTTTATTTAATTTTTTAAAGTGTGATGTGCAGCGAAAAAAATAATCAATCGCATCAGTTATTTTCAAAATTTAGTTTGATAAGAGAGAAAAGATGAAAAGTGGTGAAAAGAATTATTTTTATTAACATTAATTTACATTTTTTCGTTCGCAAGCGAAACTGGCATGTGTAAAAATGAATTTGCACAATTTTACTTTTTTTTGCTTGTTTTCATTGCACATGCACATTGAACGAGAAAACTCTTTTCGGCGTTAGTCATTTCTGATCACTACACGGTTACTGTAGGTTTTCTCGTTTGGTTGAAATTTGATATATCACATTGGCAATTGGGGCTCTGTATTGGATTAGGGAAATAATCTGGGTTTTATTTATTTATCATATATTTTATTGAAATGTTCTGTTTAGAAATTTCAGCTTTTTACCTTTTCATTGTGCAACAAATTGTGCGCTTTTGTCTATTTTTTGTTCGACTAGGATTTATTTCAAGCGTTGATTTGTGCGTTTAATGATTTTCATGTGATGCTCTGCATTCACGATTTATCGCCGCTATTTCGCGTTATCGCTTGATCGCGAACGCTAAGCATAAAACAAACAAGCCAATGGGAATTGACCAATCAACTTTGACCATTTTTTTCTCATTTTGTTTTTTTTTTTTTTTTTGAATCAAATTATTATTAAATTTTCAGATTTTTAATATATTCATTATTATTATTACTGGATTTATTTTTTTAAAATTTAATCTGTTGATATATATATGCAGTAGAACTCGGTTATAACGATGTCTCGGCTATTGCGATAGAAATAAACTTAACCATAAATCTATTATCAATAACCTAAGTATATGTATGCAAATTCGGTTATAACGATACTCGGTAATAACGATCGAAATCACTGTCCCCCAAGCTCATCCTTATAACCGAGTTCCACTGTATATAGCTTTTGTTATTATTATTGAAGTAATAAATAAATTGGTTGTGATGGTAGTTGGCTTGAAATAACAGAGCGGCAGCAGCGGCAGAAACGGAATCATTTTGTTGTAAATAATTGCTTCAAGCATGAATAAGTAACTTATATTTGACATGATGATGATGATTATGATGATGATGGTTAGTGATAAAATTGAACAAGTTGACTGTAACATTCTTATTCTTATTATCATTTATTATTATTATTGTTGTTGTTGTTTTGTTGAAAAAAATTTTCTCTACCTCAAATTATTGATTTTCAATACCGATTGATATGCAGTATTCATCTAATTCAGAAGAAGAAGAAGAAGAAGAAGAAGAAGAAGAAGAAGAAGAAGAGTAGAATAAAAAATTTTTGCTTATTTTCAAAATCATCATCATCATCATCATCATTATCATTGATTTGCACTTAATTTGTAAATCCGTCTTGTGTTTTGAAGTGAAAGAAAATACGTTGTGTGAAGTATAACTTCCAAAGATCGATTGATTGGTGAACAATGGTGCATATTTTTTGTTTTTGCTAATTAAAACTACGTTTATGATTTCGAAAATAAATTGTTAAAGATTAAAATTTCTATAGAATTAATTTTTTTTTGTTTTTTGAAAATTATTCAAAATCTTTCAACTATGTGGTTGTTGATATTAATTTACTTTATTTCTTTTTTTTTTAAATATTGTAAATTATTCAAAATTTGCATTGCAGAAAGTTGCTGCATTTTGTGCTGCAACGCGAGAATTACGGCAAATGAATATATATATATATATATATATATATTTATATTTATATTTATATGCTTGTGATTTTTGGAAAAATGCCATTGTTTTGAAAATTTTCAAAAATAAAATTAACATTATTATTTCTTTGTGACGTAATTCGAATATTATAAAACTGAAAGTATAAACAACAATATTATCATCCTTATGATCATCATGCACAGCAGCAGCAACAACAACAACAGCAACAACAACAATTAACAACCCTGGCCTAACATAAGCATGCCAAACAATGCATAGATCATAAGCGATGTTGAAATTGATCATAATCACATTGTATGTAATAGTAGTAGTAGTAGTAGTAGTAGTAGTAGTTGATTGATTGATTAATTGATTAATGAATGTTAGTTTTAAATCGGGAAAAATGAAAAATTGTTGTTTTTCTATTATTTTTTTTTTGAAAAAAAGCATAAATTTATATATGTAGAATTATTTCACTGCAAGCTACTCACGACGATATTACAGACCGGTAGTAATAGAATTGGATGAAATGTAACAGTTCGGCGTGAGTAGATGGCGGTGTTGTTGTATGTCCAATTAATTGGAAAAGCAAATTTCCATTTTTAGTGATCCTGATGTGTGCATCTGTGGATACGATTGAAAATTTGATGCACGCCGCCGCCAGACTGGGCATGACCGAATCTGGAAAATATATCTTTTTCAGTATTCACATTCACTCAGAGTAAAATGATAAAATAAAACTTTTTCAAAAAAAATGCAACAATTTTTTCTCGTTAATTAATAAATCTGTATTACAGTATGCAGGATGATTTTTCCTGGCAATTGAGCAATGTTTCTCAGGCGGAAAGAGAGCAAGATTTGAAAACGTTTGCGTCGTTGAAAATTGTCACATTACGACGACCGCCGCAGTCGTTGTACCGTCGATTTGAAGAGGATGTGAAGGCGTTGGCACAGAAGAAGTTCAATTACACGCAGATCACCGGCAAACCGTACAAAGTATGCAAATTATTATATATATGTATATGTATATGTATTTCAACATACGGCAACAAAATACACAGGTCACGAAATTTACCAGCGCATTCTACGACGCAATCATGCTTTACGCTATTGCATTGAACGAGACGCTCAGCTTGGGCTTCAGTCCCAGAAATGGCTTGGAAGTAACTCGGCGAATGTGGAATCGTTCTTTTGCAGGTAAGCTTTTATGCGAAATTTTCAAATTCATTTTTATTGTTGTCAATTGGAACAGTTTTAATAATTTTTTAATTGCAAAGGTATCGGAGGCAACGTCACCATAAGCAAGGACGGTGATCGATTTTCCGACTATTCCGTATTGGATTTGAACCCTCAAACTGGTACTTTTGAAGTATGCGCAACAATTCTGACTAACTGGCAAACTAAATTTTCAAACCACCCGCTGCCACACCCTCTTCAAAACGAACAAAGATGAAGTACAGTTTTGAAAAAAATTTTTTTTTCTCTTCTTTTTCAGGAAGTGGCTTATTATGCCGGCTCACAGGACAAGCTTTACGTGGTTGGTCAATGGTACTGGGCAGGCGGAAGTCCGCCGCCTGATCGACCAATCTGTGGTTTTGACAATTCAAAATGCCCAAGCAAGAGTAAACCGATTGAATTGATTGATATGATAATTTTCTTTTTTTTTTTAATTTATTTCTCTTTTGATTCATTTTAATTTGGTTCAGATCTCTCACCGTGGGCTGTAATTTTGATCGTCTTTTCAACGCTGACTGTGATATTCGGAGTGATTGCTTTGTTCGTGTTCAGGTAAGCGAACATTAGATGGTAGAACGGTTCATTGAATAATATTTCCATCCTACAGGCGATACAAGCTTGAAGCAGAGCTGAGAACGATGAGTTGGAGAATTTTTTGGGACGAACTTTCTGGCCAGAAGAAGCAGAACAAATGTCGCAAACGAAACGACAGTCGGGCTTTTCATTGGTTGTATGAACAGAGAAATTCACTGATCTGCGAGGAAAACTACGACGACAGTTTTACATCGTTGACAGATGTTGGTTTAAAAAAATATTTATTTATTAATTATTGTATTGCATTTTCTTCCTGTTTTTATAGAGTTTGTGTACGGTAGAAGGTTTGGAATTGGAGAAGGAAAAGAATGCATTCACGAAAATTGCCAACTATCGGGTAGGGGCAGTTGCTTGCTTTGCTTCATCTCGTCCAGTGCCAATCAATTAATTTAACAATATAACACTTCTTTGTTGCCGGTCAAATTTTGGCGTTCAGGGTCAAATTGTTGCCGTGAAAATGTTGAACATTCAACGAAATCGCATCGAACTCAGTCGCAAGCTGCTTATCGAATTGAAAAAAGTATATTTTTTTTGAAAAAAGGTTTCCAGTCATCGCAGGCGTCCATTGTGTTGAGCCTGTGGATGATTTTGGTTTTTTCATTTTCTGTTTTTCTTTCTCAGATGAAAGACTTGTCCCATGAGCATGTTACCAGATTTGTCGGAGCTTGCATCGACTCACCTCATTATTGCATCGTAACGGAATATTGTCCCAAAGGCAGTCTTCAGGTAATTATTTTCTATTTCTTATTTTTTGTTCTTATTTTTTTCACATTTCACTACTTATGCATAGGATATATTGGAAAACGCTGGCATCAAGTTGGACAAAATGATGATCTATTCACTGATGCACGACATAATCAAAGTAGTTTATTTTATTGCTTTTTTCTTCTTCTTTTTATTATTATTATTATTATTATTATTATTATTATTATCATTTTTCACTTTCACATTGTTCTCATTCATTGATGTATGCAGTAGTAATAGGATCCAGTTGTAATATAAAATTGTTTGGAAAACTAACTGATGCAAGCTAAAACGATTTGCAACAAATCTGAAATCTCACTCAGATATGTTATATTTTCAAACCAAACGTAACACATCCTCATGTAGATGTTTGATAAGTGTAGATTGCTTTTCTTAAAATCACATTCTCATCGTTAACATTTGCCACATGCACACATGCAGCAGTACGGTTTCAGGGTATGGTATTCATACATTCCACTGATATTCGCTCGCATGGAAAATTGAAGTCGACAAATTGTGTAGTGGACAGTCGCTTTGTGCTGAAAATAACTGATTTTGGCTTGAATCATATTCACGAGCTTGAGACGGTGAAAGAGGATTTTTTGTCCAATTCATTTTGGAGAGGTACTTGTTGTGGTGGAAGTTTGAAAAATGAATGCACAAATAAAATTGCACATTTTTTATTTCAGCAAAACTGTGGACTGCTCCGGAACTTCTACGGTTAGATTGTCCACCTATGGGTGGAACGCAGAAAGGGGACGTTTACAGTTTTGCTGTTATTTTGCACGAGATGCTGTTTCGTCGAGGTGTATTTTATACCAGTGATGAAAACAGTTTTGCGAGAGGTAATAATATTTGTACAATGATATTATGATTGTTAAATTTTTTACTTTAGCGTGTTCTGCGCACCTACATTCCATTTACACACGCATATTGTTTCAGTGATAAAATTTATATTTCACTTTGTTGCAGACATTGTAGAAAACGTCCGCATGGGTATGCAGCCACCTTTCAGACCGACCGTTTTGGAAACGTCGTTCGACGGGGTGATTATCAATTTGATGGTTCGCTGTTGGTCAGAGAATCCTGACGACCGACCAGACTTTCGAATGATCAGAAAACAAGTGATCTCGTTGACCAGGTACCGTGTATTATGTGATTGATTGAGTATATTTGTTTTGATAAAAAAGAAATTTTTTTTCTTCTTCAAAAAAATTCAGAGAATTTGAAACGTCGAACATTGTCGACAACTTGTTGCGACGTATGGAGCAATATGCGAACAATTTGGAAAGCTTAGTTCAAGAACGCACGGCTGACTATCTCCAAGAGAAGCAGAAAGCAGAAAATTTGCTCTATCAGCTGTTGCCCAAGTAAGTTTCTTACATTTTTGCATGTTGTTGTTGTTGTTGTTCTTCTTCTTCTTCTGCTTGTTAATTGAAGCAAATTGTGAACAATGTTCGCCATTTTGCTTGCACATCATTGCAGATCCGTTGCGTCACAGTTGATCAAAGGGGAACCGGTAAAAGCTGAAGCGTTCGACTGTGTAACTATTTACTTCAGTGATATTGTCGGCTTTACTAGCCTCTGCGCGGATAGCACCCCGATGGAGGTGAGTTTCATTTTCAGTCCATTTTTATTTGCTCTGCTTGTATTGTTATTAAAAACAAAAAAATACTACAAAATAAAAGCATTCCAACGACAACCTATAGATGTAGAAGAATATATGCTGAAAAATTGTGTCTGACACCAGTTCATCATGTAAAAAAAGTGGTGCATTTTGATTTGTATTTGCAATTTATTATTATACGATTCATAGCATGCTGTCTGTGTTTGCAAATTTTAAAAATTAAAAATAATATTTGTAAACATAGGATTCAAATTTATTTCTATTTGTTCACTGATACGCTGAATTGGTATGTTTAGGTTGTTAATTTGCTGAATGACTTGTACACTTGTTTTGACTCGATCATTGAAAACTACGATGTATACAAGGTGAGAGATACTGCTGTACAGTTTGCCGTTATTAATACTGATCAATTAATCAGATTTAAAAGGAAAATGAAAATAAATAAATATCGTTAAAAAAGTTTTAGTGATTTACTGTTTTGTACACATGTATGTATGTGTGTGTCTGTGTGTGTGTATTAGGTGGAGACGATCGGTGATGCTTATATGGTTGTATCTGGATTGCCGAGAAAGAATGGTGTTGCTCATGCTTTTGAAATTGCTCGCATGGCGTTGGCCTTGCTGAGCGCTGTTCGTTGTTTCACTATTGTTCACAGGCCGAAAGAGCAGCTCAAGCTGCGCATCGGGATTCACTCGGGTCCGGTGTGTGCCGGTGTAGTGGGCCTAAAAATGCCAAGATACTGCCTATTCGGTGACACGGTTAACACGGCTAGTCGAATGGAGTCAAATGGATTGCGTACGTTGATTGACGCAATTCTTTGGCAATTATTGTTTGTTTATTTAATTATTAATATGTTTTTTTCAGCACTGAAGATCCACGTCAGTTCTGCAACCAAAACGTTGCTTGATTCGTTCAACTGCTTCCAGCTCGAATATCGAGGAGAGGTAGTGATGAAAGGCAAAGGAGCTCAGGTGACTTACTGGCTTTTGGAACCAACCGAAAACCATGTCACCTAACCGTTCGTTTGTTCACAGATCACTTTTCACACTACGTTTCTGTTTTTCTCTCCAAAGAGCAGATTACTTATTATTACCATTATTATTATTATTATTATTATTATTATTATTATTATTATTATTATTACGTTTCATTAGCCTGTGCCATTTCAGCACGAAATTAGCTCGTTTCATACAATTTACAGCATAATAAAAGTGCTCTACGATTTAAGAGTGCTATTCTACGTTGCATTAGTCCTAAGCTCTACATCAATTTTCGAAAATTTGAAACAATTTAATAAATTTAACTCAAACTGAAAGTATATAAATACATTTTCCATAATCGACAGCAAAAAAATTTCAGCTCAATTTTGAGCTGCTTTTCATTTTCGCACGCTTCAGTTATATCCACTTGCATACAGTTAGACCACCTTTTTTCATCGTTCTGCATATTTTACAAAGAAAATATCATTCAAAACAACCGTTAATATGAACCGAGTTAATATGTGAATGAAAATTTTCATTTTCAGCGCTTAACAAAATGCATACGTAATTTCAATTCAAACAAATTCACAATCAACTAATCACAAATTAGAAACACAGCTTCACATACCTAACAAACATTATGAATCAAAATTTAATATATAAAATATCAATAAAATTCATCATATGCGCATTGTTTCACTGCAAGACAAACTTGCATGCACAAAATGTGCTCTGCTTTATTTCATTATTGTACAACAAAATGATAATTAAGTATTAATACAATTGATTCGCTTTTCTTCAAATGGAGTTTGTTGAGAACGGAAAATTTACAATGCAGAATAACTATCAATTGAAAAGTCAACATTATTCTGCATTTTCAAAATGTTTTCTCTATTTGAATTGCATAAATGTATTAGGTGCGCTACGCCTGTGGAGAACTGCATCATGGTTAGTGTCCTGCCATCATAGTCCGCAGTCAATTGGAAAATTCTGCGTTCATGTAGTAAATTACAGTTATTTCGATTATTTGGAACCAAATTGAAATTGTGAGCCAAGAAGCATATCAGAAATATCAAAATGAAACGAAGCACAGGTTCACGGAGACAGACCCACCCGGTGGTGATCACCGTTAAAAAAAGCGCAATTCCATCAGCGCTAAGGCATCACGTGGGAAATGCCTGGAACGACGGAACACCTCACCCGTCAGATTGCCTTTGCAACGTTGTGAGCTGCAGTGCCAATTGAATATTAGCCCCAGAAGAATCGCCCTTGCTGGAACAGCGCCTGTCCCGCCCTGAGTCCAGCCCAAACCATCGCAGAGACGTAAGAATCTGGAAATGACGCCAGCAGCTTTGCCTGTCGAAAGAAAGCTGACGACATCGTAACTAACTTGGCTCTTCTTGTATTTAAATTTCAAATTTTCAGTGACAATTCTGTTTTGCACTGTTTTGTATTTCTGAACTTCAAAAAAAAGCATCTGCTCTTATCAACTGAATTTCTAGTATAAATCGCAAGTGAATTCAGTAGAAATTTGCATAAGCTTTTAAAAAATTGACATTTGGTAGCGTGCTTCCACCGCCATGTCTCTCGGCTCAGCCTGATATTGCACCCCATTTAGGAATGGCCTATGGTTCTTTTCAGAGAAAGCGGCTGAGGAGATGTTTGGAAGGAGATTTACAGCCAGCTGCCATGTGTGAGAAAATTACACCAGCATTGAAGCAATCCGCCGTTCCATTAAATGAGCAATGACATCACTTCTGGCTGCCTCATTGACCCCATCAAGCAGCAAATTGTCGGAAAAGAGTAGATGGCGTGGACCTCATTCACTGACAGAAGTTACGGGTACAAGCGCAACGAACATGGAGATCAGGTTGGATACGTGCAAGCAAAAGAAGAAAATGAGTGTGCCAGCGAGACAAGATAACCAACAAGACGATAGAACCACAACGAATAAAAGTCTGGTTGGAATGGCAACGAAAACGGCAAGAAGATGGCTCCAAAGAATACGAGTACAAAGACAAGTACGCAAGCCACGGGAAGAGCGGACGGTGGTGGCCGCAGCCCCAGTCAAGAAACAGGATCACTAGACAGATGCACAAATAGCTGTCAAAGGCGCCAATAGAACCCACGTCTCCGCACGCTGCTCTGTCGGAGTACGCCAAGGTGATTCGGTAGAAATTTGCATAAAATTTTGAAAAAATAGGCGTGCTTGCACCGACATTTGCCGCGAGTTGTCCTGATATTGCACTACATTTAGGAACGGCGTATGCTTCCATACGAGGAAATATTCTAAGAAGATAGAAGAACGGTTTGGAAACAATTTGGAAGAATTCGGCCAGCCGGATAGCAGCAGCTATGTGCCAAAAGAAGACACCAGCCATGAAGCAGCACCACCGTTCCGAAAATGAGGTCACTCTCGCTACCCCAGTGAACCCAGGAGGCAGGAAAGCGTTGAAAAAGAGTGGACGGAGTGGATCTCGCTTACCGACAGAAGATACGGGTACAAGCGCAACGAACCCGGAGACGAGGATGGTTACGCGCGGGTGAAAGAAGTGAATGGGTGTGCCGGTAGATGAAGGTTGCCATGAAGAGTACGGAGTCTCAACGAGTGAAAATCTCGGTGGAATGGCGACATGAACGATCAGACGGGCTGGTTGATTTCAACTGGATGCCCATCTTGCGGTATGCGTTTCTTTGCATCCGGATGTTATCTAAACATAATAACAGCGACAACTTCATTCGTTGCACAAAGTCAGTATCAAGGCTGGCTCACAAGGCAATTTCTAGCTTCTTTCTATGCGGCACGTTCAACAGATCAAGATAAAAAAACTCGTGTATATGATTCTGAGTAAAATTTATTGATCAAAAACAGTTTAATTATCTTGCAGCAGTTGCAAACAACAGCAAAAAATAGGCCACACTTGATAGTAATGCAATAAAACAAATACACACACGCATGCAAATAAATATATTCACAGCAATCAGATAACAAAGACCCTAAGAATATTGAAAATGAGTTTCCTTCTCATTGAGCTTTGACAGTTGATGTGGCCATTCTGCTCATTCTTCATTCGTTGCTATTCTGTCTTCACCAACTCCACAGATAATTTTGATCATTTGAAGTCTGGAATTCACCGTGCTGAATTATACGCCTTTTGAATCGCTGATGCAAAATTCAGCACTGGCATCGTATTCATTGCCGCAGTGTCCTGCCGTACCTGATCTTTTCCCGCTTTATCAGGATGTTTAGAATCAGGATGACTGTGTATAGATGCGTGGCCCTCCGCTAACAAATCATCACGTTTTTCTAGTTGTTTTGGCACTGGCTCAGGTCGTAGATAAAACGCTGTATAAATCAGAAAGTTGACGGACAACACAAGCAGACTCGAAAAGATAAATTTCAAATTGTAAAAAGATTAATGATTACAAGTTTAAGTTTTTGCAAACAATGCAATTAAGCAATTATCATTGTTATACATTGATTTGGTAAAGCACAGCTAAGATGACAGTTTAAATTATTTCGCTAAGTTGAAAATAATTTAAAAAACAACTTACAGAATTGTTGAAGCAATAGGTGAAAAACAGAACCCGTGCTCAGCGACGTTGAAAACGATCAAAATGATCCAATCAACTTATGTCAAGCTATATATAATGAAAAATGCTATAATGTATTCAATTAAAACGCTCTTTAAAGAAAACTTGGTACTGTAAGCTGCAATTTCATGCCTGAATGCATTTTAAAGAAATAAAAAATACATTATCCACGCTGTTCAAAATGTTGCATTCAAAAAATTTTAAACAATAACAAATACATGTATATATATGAGAAACTCATCTACATTTAGCATCATTATTAGCAGTAAATGTGAAAAGAATAGCAGACAATTATGCAAAATCCAAAAGCACAAACACCACCATTGTTTCAATTGTTAAACTTGCAACTGCATTACAAAATTCAATTGGCTGTCGACATTACTCTTCTTTTAAGTCATCCATTTACATGGCTTCAAAACAGTCCATTACTGTAGCCAAATTTGAAAATCTTCTTAAATGTTTCCAATTAATTCAAAAATCACATATTCTTTTATTAATATTTCACAAAATATTGTTCACAATAGACTTAATTTAAACAAACAGTTTAAAAAAATTATCTTTGGAAAAAAAATTCGCCTTTCAACACTCTTGAACTTCGTAAAGAAAATGAATTTAATACAAAAATCCTCCTATTTATCACTGCAAACGCAATACATGAAAGTGAAATGAAAAACAACTATGCAACAAACATTCGATTAAAGATGAATAAAATTCTATTAGCATAAAAAATCTTACGTCATCATATATTACTACAATAAATAATACAAAAACTTACTTGAGAAGCAATGTCACATAAATCAACAAACAAGCAATACAACTGTGAAAAACTTTTATTTTCTTTATATTTTATATTATTTTGCGGTTGCTGTTAACGTAAAATTTTAAAATACCGCAGAATGTTTCATGAAAATGAATTGTATAGCAATGTCTTTCTGATCACTGAAGCATGTGATTTATCAATCAGAAAATGCTTTACCATCGATAGGCGTCTTTTCACTATTTTTCCCGGCATCACAGATTGTCCCATCAAATCTAAAGCCAAATCCGTTATCTTCACGTTCTATTTACCACATCAATTTTCGAAATTTCAAAACTATGCGATCAATTTAGTCCAAACTGCAAGAACACATATTCCATAATCGACAGCAAAAAAATTTCAGCTCAATTTTGAGCTGCTTTTCATTTTCGCACGCTTCAGTTATATCCACTTGCATACAGTTAGACCACCTTTTTTCATCGTTCTGCATATTTTACAAAGAAAATATCATTCAAAACAACCGTTAATATGAACCGAGTTAATATGTGAATGAAAATTTTCATTTTCAGCGCTTAACACAATGCATACGTAATTTCAATTCAAACAAATTCACAATCAACTAATCACAAATTAGAAACACAGCTTCACATACCTAACAAAAATTATGAATCAAAATTTAATAAATAAAACATCAATAAAATTCATCATATGCGCATTGTTTCACTGCAAGACAAACTTGCATGCACAAAATGTGCTCTGCTTTATTTCATTATTGTACAACAAAATGATAATTAAGTATTAATACAATTGATTCGCTTTTCTTCAAATGGAGTTTGTTGAGAACGGAAAATTTACAATGCAGAATAACTATCAATTGAAAAGTCAACATTATTCTGCATTTTCAAAATGTTTTCTCTATTTGAATTGCATAAATGTATTAGGTGCGCTACGCCTGTGGAGAACTGCATCATGGTTAGTGTCCTGCCATCATAGTCCGCAGTCAATTGGAAAATTCTGCGTTCATGTAGTAAATTACAGTTATTTCGATTATTTGGAACCAAATTGAAATTGTGAGCCAAGAAGCATATCAGAAATATCAAAATGAAACGAAGCACAGGTTCACGGAGACAGACCCACCCGGTGGTGATCACCGTTAAAAAAAGCGCAATTCCATCAGCGCTAAGGCATCACGTGGGAAATGCCTGGAACGACGGAACACCTCACCCGTCAGATTGCCTTTGCAACGTTGTGAGCTGCAGTGCCAATTGAATATTAGCCCCAGAAGAATCGCCCTTGCTGGAACAGCGCCTGTCCCGCCCTGAGTCCAGCCCAAACCATCGCAGAGACGTAAGAATCTGGAAATGACGCCAGCAGCTTTGCCTGTCGAAAGAAAGCTGACGACATCGTAACTAACTTGGCTCTTCTTGTATTTAAATTTCAAATTTTCAGTGACAATTCTGTTTTGCACTGTTTTGTATTTCTGAACTTCAAAAAAAAGCATCTGCTCTTATCAACTGAATTTCTAGTATAAATCGCAAGTGAATTCAGTAGAAATTTGCATAAGCTTTTAAAAAATTGACATTTGGTAGCGTGCTTCCACCGCCATGTCTCTCGGCTCAACCTGATATTGCACCCCATTTAGGAATGGCCTATGGTTCTTTTCAGAGAAAGCGGCTGAGGAGATGTTTGGAAGGAGATTTACAGCCAGCTGCCATGTGTGAGAAAATTACACCAGCATTGAAGCAATCCGCCGTTCCATTAAATGAGCAATGACATCACTTCTGGCTGCCTCATTGACCCCATCAAGCAGCAAATTGTCGGAAAAGAGTAGATGGCGTGGACCTCATTCACTGACAGAAGTTACGGGTACAAGCGCAACGAACATGGAGATGAGGTTGGATACGTGCAAGCAAAAGAAGAAAATGAGTGTGCCAGCGAGACAAGATAACCAACAAGACGATAGAACCACAACGAATAAAAGTCTGGTTGGAATGGCAACGAAAACGGCAAGAAGATGGCTCCAAAGAATACGAGTACAAAGACAAGTGCGCAAGCCACGAGAAGAGCGGACGGTGGTGGCCGCAGCCCCAGTCAAGAAACAGGATCACTAGACAGATGCACAAATAGCTGTCAAAGGCGCCAATAGAACCCACGTCTCCGCACGCTGCTCTGTCGGAGTACGCCAAGGTGATTCGGTAGAAATTTGCATAAAATTTTGAAAAAATAGGCGTGCTTGCACCGACATTTGCCGCGAGTTGTCCTGATATTGCACTACATTTAGGAACGGCGTATGCTTCCATACGAGGAAATATTCTAAGAAGATAGAAGAACGGTTTGGAAACAATTTGGAAGAATTCGGCCAGCCGGATAGCAGCAGCTATGTGCCAAAAGAAGACACCAGCCATGAAGCAGCACCACCGTTCCGAAAATGAGGTCACTCTCGCTACCCCAGTGAACCCAGGAGGCAGGAAAGCGTTGAAAAAGAGTGGACGGAGTGGATCTCGCTTACCGACAGAAGATACGGGTACAAGCGCAACGAACCCGGAGACGAGGATGGTTACGCGCGGGTGAAAGAAGTGAATGGGTGTGCCGGTAGATGAAGGTTGCCATGAAGAGTACGGAGTCTCAACGAGTGAAAATCTCGGTGGAATGGCGACATGAACGATCAGACGGGCTGGTTGATTTCAACTGGATGCCCATCTTGCGGTATGCGTTTCTTTGCATCCGGATGTTATCTAAACATAATAACAGCGACAACTTCATTCGTTGCACAAAGTCAGTATCAAGGCTGGCTCACAAGGCAATTTCTAGCTTCTTTCTATGCGGCACGTTCAACAGATCAAGATAAAAAAACTCGTGTATATGATTCTGAGTAAAATTTATTGATCAAAAACAGTTTAATTATCTTGCAGCAGTTGCAAACAACAGCAAAAAATAGGCCACACTTGATAGTAATGCAATAAAACAAATACACACACGCATGCAAATAAATATATTCACAGCAATCAGATAACAAAGACCCTAAGAATATTGAAAATGAGTTTCCTTCTCATTGAGCTTTGACAGTTGATGTGGCCATTCTGCTCATTCTTCATTCGTTGCTATTCTGTCTTCACCAACTCCACAGATAATTTTGATCATTTGAAGTCTGGAATTCACCGTGCTGAATTATACGCCTTTTGAATCGCTGATGCAAAATTCAGCACTGGCATCGTATTTATTGCCGCAGTGTCCTGCCGTACCTGATCTTTTCCCGCTTTATCAGGATGTTCAGAATCAGGATGACTGTGTATAGATGCGTGGCCCTCCGCTAACAAATCATCACGTTTTTCTAGTTGTTTTGGCACTGGCTCAGGTCGTAGATAAAACGCTCTGCGTGTGTTCCATAAGAATTAGAAATAGCAAATAATTTCACATTGCAATTTCCATGTGGATTTGATTGGGGGCAGTATCATTTAGTTGGAAACGTTCTCAGCTTTTACTGTAGTCAATTCATAAAGCAACTCTTTCTGATATTTCATTTATTAGGACATAATCCCATTCAGCTTTACCAGTGAGAACAATCTAGATAAGAGAGGCTGCTGCTGTTGAAAATAACAGTAGTGAAATATTTGTCCCGTCACCTCTGCACGTTGACTTCACCACATCCTTCCCTCAATGAGGCTAAAGGTGGATGAAAGGTCATATCTAACTTTGCAACTTAAACATAGGTGTTGAAGTTGGTCATCACATTGCGCTCTTCTTTTTCTTGCACCTTTAAATTTGCACCCAGGAAATTACCACTCGTTACCACAGCGCCAACGTGATTGCCACTCGTTGTAGTTCCGTTTTGCTGATGACGACCATATTTATCCGGCACACACATTTTCCTCATTTGCCCGCGCGTTTACATCCTCGTTTCGCACATTGCGGGTAGCAGTTTCCGCGCCATACACGTACTCCTTCACGATTTGCTAATTGAAGTGATCATTAGGGCAGCCACAGTTATCTCATACAANAAACTCGTGTATGTGATTCTGAGTAAAATTTATTGATCAAAAACAGTTTAATTATCTTGCAGCAGTTGCAAACAACAGCAAAAAATAGGCCACACTTGATAGTAATGCAATAAAACAAATACACACACGCATGCAAATAAATATATTCACAGCAATCAGATAACAAAGACCCTAAGAATATTGAAAATGAGTTTCCTTCTCATTGAGCTTTGACAGTTGATGTGGCCATTCTGCTCATTCTTCATTCGTTGCTATTCTGTCTTCACCAACTCCACAGATAATTTTGACAATTTGAAGTCTGGAATTCACTGTGCTGAATTATACGCCTTTTGAACTGCTGATGCAAAATTCAGCACTGGCATCGTATTCACTGCCGCAGTGTCCTGCCGTACCTGATCCTTTCTTGACTTATCAGCATGTTCAGAATCAGGATGACTGTGTGTACATGCGTGAGAAAACTTCTGCTAATCAATCATCACGTCAGTGCATTTGTTTTAAACACACACACAAACACACACACACACACACATACAAATAAATAGAGAGCTTTTTCCACACCCATATTCTGAGCAATTCTTTCTAGTCCTTGTCAAATCAATAGGAATAGAACTGTTTGAAAATTCTGCTTCAGTTCGGCGACCACCATAAAGATAGTATGAGAATGCCCAATTTTTGAGGCCTGTTTCTAAGAGACGGTCAACATCACGTTTCACTCTTATTGCACATTCTTTTTCTTGTCAGAACAACGGCAATTCAACAATTTGAAATTC
>JYDV01000098.1:0-25494 GCA_001447645.1 Trichinella pseudospiralis | reverse complement strand
CTAGCCAATATGGCCATTTTCCATTTCTTTACGACATAACCACTTTATTGCTCCATTGGCAGTCAATGACGTCATCCCTTCTTCAATTGAAACGGCAATGTTGTCGACAGGAATTCAGTTAATATTCATTTATAGTGGCTGATCTTCGCTGCATTGATAAAAAACTTCACGGTGAGATTTTTCCAATGGAAGAGGTGAATGGATGAACCAGCACAACACATATAATTAATAAGTTTGATACGCAGAATGAAAATGTTTATTAGTGAACAAGGTTCAAACATCTCTCACAAGCGTACACGCGCAAAGCAACGGAGCAATACAACCAACGTATCACCGCACATAACGTCAACCGGCAAATGCGATCGCTCGCTTTCCGGCGCTAATTTTTATACTAGCTTGCGATTGCTGTTTTCGCTCACGCTAATTTTGATTGGTAAACGGGTAAATAGGAATCGTCTTACTATTATTCGTCATTATTGGACGCTTTTTATTGGCAAATTTCAAATCTACAAATGAAATTTAGCGTGAGCGAAAGCAGCAATTGCAAGCTAGTACAAAAATTAGCGCCGGAAAGCGAGCGAGCGCATTTGCCGGTTGACCTTGTGTGCGGTGGTAGGTTGGTTGTGTTGCTCCGTTGCTTTGCGCGCTTGTGCTTGTGAGAGATGCTTCATCTTTGTCGACTAATAAATATTTTCCTTACTAATTAATCATATACACAATCGGTTGCGTGATCAATGATGATCCAATGACATAATTACGTGATTTTGGCTATCGTCTTCTACCAAAGAACCTGAAATCTTTTTCCACCAACAAAGTCGTTATATTGCAAAGAAATAGAAAATTGCCGTATGGTGATGATTGTATATATTGCATGGGAACTAGACAGGTGGTGTCGTGCCTACAATATCATTTGTATTGCAGTTCATTTAGGTACGGCCTATTCTTCCTTTGGGGAAAAGCAGATATGGAAAAGTTTTGCAACACAATATTTATGGTACAATTAGAGTGACAGCCGCAATGTGCAAGCGAGCGACATCAGCCTTGCAGCAGGGTCTTCCTCCCTTGTATGAGGTAACTGTGGCTGCCCTAATGATCACTTCAATTAGCAAATCGTAAAGGGGTACGTGTATGGCGCGGAAACTGCTACCCGCAATGTGCGAAACGAGGATGTAAACGCGCGGGCAAATGAGGAAAATGTGTGTGCCGGATAAATATGGTCGTCATCAGCAAAACGGAACTACAACGAGTGGCAATCGCGTTGGCGCAGTGGTAACGAGTGGTAATTTCCTGGGTGCAAATTTAAAGGTGCAAGAAAAAGAAGAGCGCAATGTGATGANCAACTTCAACACCTATGTTTAAGTTGCAAAGTTAGATATGACCTTTCATCCACCTTTAGCCTCATTGAGGGAAGGATGTGGTGAAGTCAACGTGCAGAGGTGACGGGACAAATATTTCACTACTGTTATTTTCAACAGCAGCAGCCTCTCTTATCTAGATTGTTCTCACTGGTAAAGCTGAATGGGATTATGTCCTAATAAATGAAATATCAGAAAGAGTTGCTTTATGAATTGACTACAGTAAAAGCTGAGAACGTTTCCAACTAAATGATACTGCCCCCAATCAAATCCACATGGAAATTGCAATGTGAAATTATTTGCTATTTCTAATTCTTATGGAACACACGCAGAGCGTTTTATCTACGACCTGAGCCAGTGCCAAAACAACTAGAAAGACGTGATGATTTGTTAGCGGAGGGCCACGCATCTATACACAGTCATCCTGATTCTGAACATCCTGATAAAGCGGGAAAAGATCAGGTACGGCAGGACACTGCGGCAATAAATACGATGCCAGTGCTGAATTTTGCATCAGCGGTTCAAAAGGCGTATAATTCAGCACGGTGAATTCCAGACTTCAAATGATCAAAATTATCTGTGGAGTTGGTGAAGACAGAATAGCAACGAATGAAGAATGAGCAGAATGGCCACATCAACTGTCAAAGCTCAATGAGAAGGAAACTCATTTTCAATATTCTTAGGGTCTTTGTTATCTGATTGCTGTGAATATATTTATTTGCATGCGTGTGTGTATTTGTTTTATTGCATTACTATCAAGTGTGGCCTATTTTTTGCTGTTGTTTGCAACTGCTGCAAGATAATTAAACTGTTTTTGATCAATAAATTTTACTCAGAATCACATACACGAGTTTTTTTATCTTGATCTGTTGAACGTGTCGCATAGAAAGAAGCTAGAAATTGCCTTGTGAGCCAGCCTTGATACTGACTTTGTGCAACGAATGAAGTTGTCGCTGTTATTATGTTTAGATAACATCCGGATGCAAAGAAACGCATACCGCAAGATGGGCATCCAGTTGAAATCAACCAGCCCGTCTGATCGTTCATGTCGCCATTCCACTGAGATTTTCACTCGTTGAGACTCCGTACTCTTCATGGCAACCTTCATCTACCGGCACACCCATTCACTTCTTTCACCCGCGCGTAACCATCCTCGTCTCCGGGTTCGTTGCGCTTGTACCCGTATCTTATGTCGGTAAGCGAGATCCACTCCGTCCACTCTTTTTCAACGCTTACCTGCCTCCTGGGTTCACTGGGGCAGCGAGAGTGGCCTCATTTTCGGAACGGTAGTGCTGCTTCATGGCTGGTGTCTTCTTTTGGCACATAGCTGCTGCAATCCGGCTGGAACAAATTCTTCCAAATTGTTTCCAAACCGTTCTTCTATCTTCTTAGACTATTTGTTCGTATGGAAGCATACGCCGTTCCCAAATGTAGTGCAATATCAGGACAACTTGCGGCAAATGTCAGTGCAAGCACTCCTATTTTTTCAAAATTTTATGCAAATTTCTACCGAATCACCTTGGCGTAATCTGACAGACTAGCGTGCGGAGACATGCGTCCTATTGGCGCCTTTCACAGCTATTTGCGCATCTGTGTAGTGATTCCTGATAAATCCTAGGTGGAGCGGGTCCAGACCACAACGCTCTAACAATGAAAACAACACTTAGAGTGAGACAGTGCCAAAGGCGTTGGTGATATCTAACCAACTGATGGCAAGCTGTGCATTAGTGCGTCCTGCCTACTGAATTGCTATCTCCATGACGAAGTCGTGCTCAAATGTGTGCAGCAGGTACTTCAAGAACAAGCACGCAAACAAACCGCAATTTAACGCAATGGTTTGCATTGGAACACCATCGTGGATATCGTCCCGCCACCAGATGCAATCAATGTGTTTGCCACTTAGCTCCAACAGTGATAACAAAGAAAGTGAAACAAGCAATTCATACTGCTGAAGGGAACAATAATAATGAACAATTTGTGACGTCACATTTAACACAATTATTTCCCAGTGATGACACAAATTTACAGGAATAACAACAAACATACTGACATCATGTGATGACAGGATCTGCATGGCAAGCCCAGCATTTATTTCGTGATGCAGGGCAGCGTTTTGTGCTCATCAGCTTCTCATACCGATGCACCAAGATTGGGATATTGTTGCAGAACTGTTTTTTTGATCATCAAATCTATCAACGTGCCTGTGCCGCACTGAGAGGCCAGAATCGAGTATTAGTTTGTCGGCCACAGACCATCGCCTGATTCGGCTGATCATCTGCGGAACAGTTGGATCTTTTTTAGGTGGAACATTGGCAGATATCTCGTTACGACACGTATTTCACCGACTTGTGTGCTTAAGGCCTCAATTTGAGGGGCCGTACCTGTATTTGCATAATGTTCTCGTTGGCGTGCCGACGGCGAGGCATTCTGACGGCTCTTTTCGACACGCCAACGTAATCGCAAAGATCACACTGAACTCACAAATTTTTTGCCTATTCACATTTATATTTTGTGTACATATGTTCAAATGCTAAATTTTATCTTTTACGTTGCAGTTGCTACGATGCTACCTTCACTTTTTAAATTCCCACCACAAATTTTAAATTCAAACAGTTACGTGTAGTACTCGTTTCTATAAACAACATTTCATTTGCAAATTAGAAAAATAAACCCGTGTATCTGCGCCAAAACTCAACATTTTTTTTCATCTCATCTTTTTCAGGTCACATGGAAATTTTAATTTGAAATGATTATTGATATAAAATACAAAAATATATCAAATATGTAGGATTATCGATAAATCTGTTCGGTATTTTGCAATTATTTTAATTGGGCTAGAGAGGTTAAAAATGTTCTGAACAGTAACTAAATGACAGAATACTAAATAATTAAAATAATCAGTCTTTATTTTTCATTTGAAATTTGAACAAATCAATCAATAATATATTATATTCATTGTTCACGACATCTTGTCAACTTTCCACTCACTTATCAATAAATCGATGGTAGAAATCGTCTAGGTCTTGACTTGAAGAATTCATGCAAGCACGTTTGCAACTACACAGCATTGTCAAATGTCAAATGAAATTCGTTTTGCATGCATTCTTCCATCAGTATCACTCTGCTCTTACAAGTCTTTAAAAAATCATTGCTCTTTCATGAACTTAACTGCACGCAGAGCTCAGCATTGATAGTGTTCTTCTTACCATGCGTTCATTGCGTAAAACATAAACATTTTGCCATAACTATCATACGAAGATCACTGTGCTGCGTGGATGAGAAACTCTGCATTGTTTCGAAATGTTGGTTGCTTGCCAGGACTCTGCCATTATTTCTTCTTTGCCTCCGCTTGAAATGAGATTTTTCCTGCCATAGTGCTTATTCCATTATGAATGTCTATAGCAAGTCTTCAAAATACCTTTTTTGTTTCAAGCACTTTCACAGCTCATAAAAGTGATCAGTGCCTGTTAGGACTGCCGTTATTTTTCTTTGTTTTCACTTGAAACGACATTCGTCCTGCCATAGTGCCGATATCATTATTACTGTGCTATTGCAAGTCTTTGAAATACCGTTGCTCTTTCAAGCACTTTCACAGCTCATAAAAGTGTTGGCTGCTTCTTAGGTCTCTGTCATTATTTCTTCTTTGCCTCCGCTTGAAAGGAGATTCCTCCAGATATAGTGCTTATTCCATTATGAATGTCTATAGCAAGTCTTTAAAATACCTTTGCTGTTTCAAGCACTTTCACAGCTCATAAAAGTGATCAGTGCTTGTTAGGACTGCCATTATTTTTCTTTGTTTTCACTTGATATGACATTCGTTTTGCCATAGTGCTAATATTATCATTACTGTGCTGTTGCAAGTCTTTGAAATACCGTTGCTTTTTCAAGCACTTTCACAACTCATAAAAGTGTTGGCTGCTTCTTAGGTCTCTGTCATTACTTCTTCTTTGCCTCCGCTTAAAATGAGATTCCTCCTGCCATACTGCTTATTCCATTATGAATGTCTATAGCAAGTCTTTAAAATACCTTTGCTGTTTCAAGCACTTTCACAGCTCACAAAAGTGATCAGTGCTTGTTAGGACTGCCATTATTTTTCTTTGTTTTCACTTGAAATGACATTCGTCCTGCCATAGTGCTAATATCATTATTACTGTGCTATTGCAAGTCTTTGAAATACCGTTGCTCTTTCAAGCACTTTCACAGCTCATGATAGCACTCCTGTACTCCACCGGACGGTAACTCAAGTGAGCAGCGACTATCAATTAGAAAAACAGCGTACCCGTAAATGTTGGTTGCACCGGACGGTAATTGGAGTAAGCAGTGGGTCTTGTCTAAAATGACAACATGCTCAAATACTGTGGTGCAAACGTCTTCCCATCGCAGATCACACTTTTTAGCGTGGAAGCAAAATCTAATTACAGTTCTTTGGTCAGATTCATCCCGGTCTGATCAGCAGATCATCTGCGTAGCAGTTCGGTCTACTCCATGTAGAACTCTCTTAGAGATAGTGGTTGCAGTGCTGAGTTCACGGTTCAGAAAGAACCTCCTTTTTTTCAGCGTATTTCTTCAATTAGCTGCCACTGCATTGGGGCCACGTACTGCCGAACATACTTGCTTTAATTGTTTTAGTTGTAAAGGTGTGTCGATGCATTCTGACTGTCCTTGTCGGCACACCATGTAATCACAAAGATTGCACAGAACTCCATTGCAAATCTTGGCACCGTTGCAACCTGTGGGTTGTCGACCTCTGGGTAATACAACTTCGTAGATGCGACTTAATCACGCGGAGGGAATACCGGTGATCTGACGGCAAGAATTTTCTATTGTATTTGCGACACCGATATCGCCATCAAACGCCGTGGCAACTGTGGACTCAAACAAAATGTTGAGTCAATGGTTGGTGTGCAAATTAGATGTCTAATCACACGGTCGTAGACGGTTTCTCACAATAGAGACAACAGACCGCCGACTGAGCATTTGGAATTGCAGCTACCTTCAGCGTGCTCGTATTCTTCAAAGCTGTTCATCTTCTTCTTGTTGTTGTCGCCAATCCGCCGAGATTTGCATTTGCTGTAGCTCAGCATTCTTCATGGCGACCATCTTTTACCGGCACACTCAATTTTTTTTCGCCCGCGCGTAACCATCCTCGTTTCCAGGTTCGTTGCGCTTGCAATTGTAGTTAAAATCTGATGTGTGAAATAAACACCGTCCACTCTTCTCTAACGATTTATTGATCTTCACTGAGACTAAGCGCTTCTGCCAGTTGAAGGTGCTGTTTCGTTGTGTTATTGTTTTGTTGTTTATGTAGTGCTGAAATTGGTGAAGTTCCCACCTGGGATGGTTCAACTTTTGGACTTCTTCGACCATTCATAGAATGTTCCTCTTTCATTGTTTACCAATTCTTCCTTTCTGAGCAACCTAGACACCAAACTTCCATTCTGATTCCCTTTTTCATCAAATCCATATTCTTTGCGCGCAACATGCGTCACAACAGTCATTATCCTATCGTCACCATGCGGCAATTTTTCATTTCTTTACGACACAACCACTTTATTGCTTTATTGGCAGTCAATGACATCATCGCTTCTTAATCTGAAATGACAGTGTTGTCGGCAGGAATTCAGTTAATATTCATTTATAGTGGCTGATTATTGTTACACTGACAAACCACTTTACGGTGGGTTTTTACCAATGGAAGAGGTGAATGGATGTGCCAGCACAACAATGAACCGGTTTCTAAGAGACGGTCAACATCACGTTTCACTCTTATTGCACATTCTTTTTCTTGTCAGAACAACGGCAATTCAACAATTTGAAATTCTTATTTCTCCACTGACAAGTCTTTCTTTACCAACGCGCAAACAACCTCGACTCCAGATTTGATGCGCTCGTAGCCGCTGCGTCCACTCTTCCCCAACGTTCTGCTAGCCAATATGGCCATTTTCCATTTCTTTACGACATAACCACTTTATTGCTCCATTAGCAATCAATGACGTCATCCCTTCTTCAATTGAAACGGCAATGTTGTCGACAGGAATTCAGTTAATATTCATTTATAGTGGCTGATCTTCGCTGCATTGATAAAAAACTTCACGGTGAGATTTTTCCAATGGAAGAGGTGAATGGATGAACCAGCACAACATATATAATTAATAAGTTTGATACGCAGAATGAAAATGTTTATTAGTGGACAAGGTTCAAACATCTCTCACAAGCGTACGCGCGCAAAGCAACGGAGCAATACAACCAACGTATCACCGCACAAAACGTGAACCGGAAAATGCGCTCGCTCGCTTTCCGGCGCTAATTTTTATACTAGCTTGCGATTGCTGTTTTCGCTCACGCTAAATTTGATTGGTAAACGGGTAAATGGGAATCGTCTTACTATTATTCGTCATTATTGGACGCTTTTTATTGGCAAATTTCAAATCTACAAATGAAATTTAGCGTGAGCGAAAGCAGCAATTGCAAGCTAGTACAAAAATTAGCGCCGGAAAGCGAGCGAGCGCATTTGCCGGTTGACCTTGTGTGCGGTGGTAGGTTGGTTGTGTTGCTCCGTTGCTTTGCGCGCTTGCGCTTGTGAGAGATGCTTAATCTTTGTCGACTAATAAATATTTTCCATACTAATTAATCATATGCACAATCGGTTGCGTGATCAATGATGATCCAATGACATAATTACATGATTTTGGCTATCGTCTTCTACCAAAGAACCTGAAATCTTTTTCCACCAACAAAGTGGTTATATTGTAAAGAAATGGAAAATTGCCGTATGGTGATGATTGTTTTATGATTGTTGTGACGCCTGATGAGCGCAAAGAATATAGATTTGACGAAATACGGAATCAGAAAGCAAGTTTGGTATCTAAGTTGCTCAGAAGGAAGGAATTACTAAACAGTGACAGAGGAACTATCTATAAACGTCTGAAGAAGTCCAAAAGTTGAACCTTGACAGGTGAGATACATTATCGTTCAACTGGCTGAAGCAGTTAATCACAGTTAAGCCATTGGCTAGTTCGTCGTTGGGGGAAAGAGAATGGCGTAGTTTTTATCCACAGCTACAACCGCCGCTAACATGGAAAAAAGGATGGTGGTTATGATTTGGCGGTAGAGGAATTCAGGTTCTTCAGTGGAAGACGGTAAAATGATAAGGAAAACAAAGAGAAATAGAAACGAGTAGAAGAGCTCAACACATCAGCGTCGGGTCACCATGTATGAGCAACCAGCCCAATGGACCACCATAAACGAGCCCCATACACTTCTCAAATCCTGTCTGCCGTTGATCTAACCTACAGACACCTTCGGCTCATGAAGGATGTCATGGTGTATGAGATACTGGAACATTTCTCCTGAATCTACAGAAAATTGTGTTGCTGTGCCAACCGCTCTATAGCTTTGCAGTATCTTCAAAGGGAGAGAATTTTGCCAACGTCGCCGCGACAGCGCCAATAACCATCACTTTCTTCAGCTTCTTATTCAAGTTCAAAAGATGGTGTGAAAGTTCTTATCAGTCAAATTACTGATATAAATATCATATATATTGCAGGGGAACTAGACAGGCGGTGTCGTGCTTACAATATCATTTGTATTACAGTTCATTTAGGTACGGCCTATTCTTCCTTTGGGGAAAAGCAGATATGGAAAAGTTTTCCAATGCAATATTTATGGGACAATTAGAGTGACAGCCGCAATGTGCAAGCGAGCGACATCAGCCTTGCAGCAGGGTCTTCCTCCCTTGTATGAGATAACTGTGGCTGCCCTAATGATCACTTCAATTAGCAAATCGTGAAGGAGTACGTGTATGGCGCGGAAACTGCTACCCGCAATGTGCGAAACGAGGATGTAAACGCGCGGGCAAATGAGGAAAATGTGTGTGCCGGATAAATATGGTCGTCATCAGCAAAACGGAACTACAACGAGTGGCAATCACGTTGGCGCTGTGGTAACGAGTGGTAATTTCCTGGGTGCAAATTTAAAGGTGCAAGAAAAAGAAGAGCGCAATGTGATGATCAACTTCAACACCTATGTTTAAGTTGCAAAGTTAGATATGACCTTTCATCCACCTTTAGCCTCATTGAGGGAAGGATGTGGTGAAGTCAACGTGCAGAGGTGACGGGACAAATATTTCACTACTGTTATTTTCAACAGCAGCAGCCTCTCTTATCTAGATTGTTCTCACTGGTAAAGCTGAATGGGATTATGTCCTAATAAATGAAATATCAGAAAGAGTTGCTTTATGAATTGACTACAGTAAAAGCTGAGAACGTTTCCAACTAAATGATACTGCCCCCAATCAAATCCACATGGAAATTGCAATGTGAAATTATTTGCTATTTCTAATTCTTATGGAACACACGCAGAGCGTTTTATCTACGACCTGAGCCAGTGCCAAAACAACTAGAAAGACGTGATGATTTGTTAGCGGAGGGCCACGCATCTATACACAGTCATCCTGATTCTGAACATCCTGATAAAGCGGGAAAAGATCAGGTACGGCAGGACACTGCGGCAATAAATACGATGCCAGTGCTGTATTTTGCATCAGCAGTTCAAAAGGCGTATAATTCAGCACGGTGAATTCCAGACTTCAAATGGTCAAAATTATCTGTGGAGTTGGTGAAGACAGAATAGCAACGAATGAAGAATGAGCAGAATGGCCACATCAACTGTCAAAGCTCAATGAGAAGGAAACTCATTTTCAATATTCTTAGGGTCTTTGTTATCTGATTGCTGTGAATATATTTATTTGCATGCGTGTGTGTATTTGTTTTATTGCATTACTATCAAGTGTGGCCTATTTTTTGCTGTTGTTTGCAACTGCTGTAAGATAATTAAACTGTTTTTGATCAATAAATTTTACTCAGAATCACATACACGAGTTTATTTTTTATATTGATCTGTTGAACATGCTGCATACAAAGTAGCTAGAAATTGCGTTGTGCGCCAATCTTGTCTCTGAATGTGTTCAACGAATGAAGCTGTCATTGTTATTAATCTGGTTAACATCCGGATGCAAAGGAACGCACACCGCAAGATGTGCATACATCCCGTCGCTTCCGCCAGTGGGCTCAGCGTATTTTCAGATTATTACAGTTCAGTAGGGCTGTTGCAGAAAATGTATATTTAATGCATAATATTGAAAATATTAAAAGCACAATGAAACATTAATACAAGTTACTTTTACTGTGATTTACAAAAAATTTTTGAGTATTCATTGAACTTGAATGCAATATGTAATAAAGTCAGGCACAATACTACACTTTTAATATCTAACAATCAGATTCTAATACTGGCTGTAGTTCTTCAATCTTTATTCATCCACGTGACAAATAACCTTTCTCTGGTTCCTTGTTTATTTGTGATAGCTTCTGCGTCTTAGCAAATATCAGCCCACACAAATTTATTGCTCTCAGGAATAACAACTATCAGAGAGAAACAGTTTTACTCAGTGCACTCAACAACAACAACGCTCAAGCAGCGGTTGACAACAGCGCTCTGCCATGCAGAGAGTCCAACAACTCTTCTACGCAGAATGTTAAACTACTGTATTGTATAGTTTCTTCTTGTGTTTGGAAAATAATACATTCCATATTATATATTTGCCTACTGCTGAAAAGTTCATATACAAAAAATGTTGCTTGCTAATCAGAGTTATTTTGAAGAAATGAACTTCGAAATGAGGTAAATGACCTGAAATTATATTCTTTAAAAACAAAATGTGAAACTACGAAGCCTTTAAAAACATTACTTTTAAAGGCGTCTTTAACTCTGAAGACGTAAGTAAAAAATTAAAGAAAGTAAAAAGTTTTGAAAGTAAAATGTTACAGCAAAACTAATGCAAAATAGCACTACAGTTTGACCTATATCATAAATAAAATTTGACCAGTATCATAAATTAATAATGTCAATTAGGGCAAAAGTCAAATTATGCTAAATAAGCATTATCCAATAACAGATCAACGTGGAATAAATAATGAAATTGCACCGTGCATCAGGCAACTTGTGCTCAACGTGGAACAGCCCATCAGTGAACAGCCAATGAGAAAAATGGGTAGAGCAGCCTATAAGTGATCAGCCAGTGAAAAAAATTGAGGAAAATGGGAGCGAACAAAATAAGCACACTCTTTGGTAGAACGCAAAAATTTACGCTTGCATTTTGGAAACGTCTTCCCAATCAAAACAATCTACATTTATTGTCGCGTCTTGACAGTCACATGTTGCTTACGTTTTATCCGCTTAGTAATGGAAATTTTTTTTCCGCTGAAACGGAAGTAAAAACTTAACGAATATAAGTAAATGGTAGCCTTTTTATGAGATGCAAATAGACAAATATGACAATTCGGTAATATCCGGCAATGCTGATATGCTCTGGTCAATCTTCTTAACAGTTTTTCTACCGTTCAAGCAATTTATTTCAAATGAATAAAGCAGGATTGCAATGACATTTTTGTAAATTATTTAAAAAATATTCAATCATTTGTATTTGTTATTCTCGTATATAATAATTTATGTCTATGTAATACGTTTACCATAGTAGAATTTGTATAGCATGCAAACATGGGCAGGCGTGAGAAAAAATTCATTAATTTATGCATCCAGCGAATATGCTTTTGTAAATTTTTAAAGATGGAAAAATCAGTAGTTGGCAAGTCAACAACACAAAATTTGTAATAAATAAGGCAAAATGTGGTTTGCATTTAAATTTCAAAAGAATTTCTCATTTAAAGCAGAACGACCGACGTAGAGAGCAATAATTACAAAAAGTGCTTTCTGAATAAGATTGCATTCACTCATTTAAATTCAATATTAATTAAGCAGCATAGATTTAACTCAGAAGAAGGACAATATTAACTCAAACAATAACATTCGCATGCAAATATGTGAACATAAACTGTTTTCTGGAAAAAATTAAACTACGTTATTTGTTTTGCATATTGTTATTAAGTGATTTATTTTACTAAAAATTATCATTTGCATCATATTTGCATTAGGTTTTTCTATTTTTAGCTATTATTGATTAACTTTAACAAATTTAAATTTTGAAGCATGAGCTACAACTTGAAGAAAGGAAGTATTCTGAATTTTAGCTCAATATTCTATTAAACAACCCAGAAATTAATTAGTCACTTGATAGGTCAACATTACAATTTAACTCAGTTTTGCATTTACTTTTAATAAAATAGTAAATCTGTTTAATTATTCTAAAATATGATTAATACTTCATTTTAAATTTACTGAACATAATTTGCCTTGAATGTTTACATTTTGCAGTATTATAAGAGTAGACAAATAGCTTAATCCTTAAATGAAAAATATTACTTTGTAATTTTAGGATGAAGAATGGCGAATTGTTTGTTTGATTTTTCTCTGCTCAACTTTGGTTAAGTAATTTTGTTCTTTTTAATATTACAATTGTTTTACAGTGATTATTTTCTATTAAAAAATTACATGTCATATTAAAAGGTTTACTACTTGTGATACTTTTTTGGAAAGAATGTTTGTCTGCTGAATAAAATTCTTTCTGTTCTGATCCGTAGTAATTCAATGAAAATGATGCAGTCTATATATTAAAGAAAGGAAATGATCTGCCAATAAAAGTAGACAAAAGCAGCATTGAAGCTATCGACTTCAAGTTGAAAGTTTTATAGATGTATAATTGGCTGTCAGTTGTAATTTTAAATTTCAAACAGATGCGTTCATTGAATTTTTGATTGCAGGAGAAAATTGAGCAATGTCAGATTGAAGTTGATTTCCACTAACCCTTGGACGTGATTGTTCTTATGGAATGGCGCCATCAGTTGTTCAATTAAAAAAGAATAATCAATTATTATTTAAACTGAATTTTTCATGCGAGAAAGTGAAAACATTCAACATTATCGAATTAGTATCAGTTCCATTCCATTTTTTGTGAATTCATGGATGCCCCTATTAGGATGTGTAACAAGCCGCTCGTCTGTTTCTTCTGCCAGATTGTTGGCGCGTCCATCGCTATTTCGTGACAGGTCGGTATTGGCCGGCGCTTTTACTTTCCTTTCTGTTTCACACTTTCCTGATGGCATTGCGACAGTAAAACAATAGACAATGAGTATATACTTTATTAAACAATCCAAAGCAAAGACTGACGACGATGCAACAATGAACACACCTTTCTCACCAATCCCAACCCTCAAATCCAACACCACCACCGTAATCCGCCTCTGATCTTCATGTCCAATTCTTCATACGATAGCTTTAGGTTTCTTTCCCTTCATTTTCTGCAGGAAAAATTCCATTAGCTCAGTCCATGTCCGCTGCAGATGTTTTCTGCGAGACAGAAATGAGAAAACTTTTATAAACGACCCTACCCGTAATATTGGTCAGCTTTTTATTTAAATATTCTTATTAATATTACCAATTGATAAAGAAATTGATAAAGAATTAATTATCAGTTTTTAGTGTGTAATGATTTTAATTTTTAAATGATCACTTAGAAAATTGTAATTGATAAATTTAAATATGTGTTTAAGGATGCAACACAGAATCGTTGCGCAGCACATGTTTTTCAAAACACATTGTCATGTTTTGTAAAATTTTCAGTAGAAGACAGAACAATAGATTTTTACATGATCATTCATAGCCTTACTGTAATTTGATAGTTAAGCAGGAGTGGAGGGGTGGTTGCGTGAGTTCGACTGATCAAGAGGAAGCATTATTGCTTGCAATTCTGTGTTCTGTATTTTTAGTGTTTGCCCAACTTTGACTTTCGAAGCCTTGCATTACTCTGTTTCTATATTGATTATGTAACTATAGACATACTACCAGTGTAATCAAGAATAGGGAAGAAGAGGTTATTAGTATGAATTGGACTTATTGAAGCTCTCCGCAAGACAATCATTCAAGGGCTGTTTTTTCATTGGAATTTTGTAACAGGAAGCTTTTACGTAATTTTTATAATTGAAAACTTTTTATACACTTTTATTTATTCGAATAAATAATTTGCAGATAGCTGTTTTGTGTTCATAAGTTTTCATATATGCCTATAATGATAAATAAATGTATAATAGAATTGAGGAGAGTGGAAGAGAGAAAGAGGGAGGAGGAGTTCGAAAAGATCATGATCTTTTGGAATAAAAAGTGTATTCAGTTTGATTTTAGGAAACTTCCTGTGATATACAGTGCAGCGTAAAAGCAAAATTAAAATGAATTTGGTTAATTAATTTATTATAGAAAGCTTTTGTCACCACCACTGTTATATTTTTACATAGATAACTATACCACACTCTTGGCGGAAATTTTAGCTTTTGCTTTGATTTCATTTTGCTGTTTGCATTTACTGCTGTTGGTACCTGACTTATCTGCGGCAGCTGGATCACACATCATCATGCTTCTGAACTTATCAATGAACCAGTCATAAGCAATGCTATCTTTATGTGTAAGGGACTGCAGCTTCATGTAAATCTGGTAAGCAGCTTTTGGTTTGCTACCAATCAGCGTTTTTGCATCTGTTTTTACTTTTTTCTGTGCTACAATTTTTTCTTCATTATCTTCTCCCCATGGCAGTCCTTCACCGCTAATTTCCAAGAAAGTATAAAACATGCTCATCATGTCATCATTTTGTCCATATGGTTTTCTTTTGTGCACATTTGGTGATGCATACTTGAGAGTGCCTACAAACTGATTATTCTTGTTTCTCACTGCTTTATCATTATTTTCCATTTTTTCAGCAAGTCCAAAATCAATTATGCATACCCTCACTAAATTTCCAACTTCCTTCAATACAAAGTTACTCGGTTTCACATCTCTATGTAGATAGCCAGCATTGTGGACTTCTTTCAGTGCTTCAACAAAATTGCAACCAAACTGTGCCGCTATTGGTAAGGGAAATTTCCTTCCTTGACGACGTTGCAACAGCTTAGACAAACTTGCACCAGCTATTTCCATTAGCAAGTAATTGCAATTATTTTGTTCACCACTTCCTAGAAATTGCAATACATGATGATTTCCTTGCATGTTCATCAATATTTCAGCTTCTTTATTAACTGTTGAAAATTGTCTTTTCTTCTGCTCAACTTTTATTGCAATTCGTATGTCACGTATGTAATCATATGCCTCATATACAGCACCAAATCCACCATTACCCAATTTTCTTATAATTCGGAATCGGTCAAATAGCACGTGCTCAGTTTCAAGATTTTTGATTTTGCTAGAATCCATGTTGAACAGTTTGTTAAAATAAAACCAAATTTTTATGTAAAGTTTCACATTGATATGTAATAGTTTTAATGATCCCAGTTTAAACATAAATTGCTTAAAATTGTTTAAGTTTAAACTCTTGATGCTTTAATGCTAACTAATTATGTTTGATACGTATGGATGGGATGTGGTTAATACAGTAGAATCCTGTTAGCATGTTTTTGCTTAGCACGTTTTTCCGGTTTATAAGCTGGTTTTCTAAAGTCCTGATTCCATTTATATAACATGTATGTAATAAGTTCCCCGTTATCACACTCAGCAAACCCGCTTAGCACGTCCAGATTTGTAATGGTAATTGGACTATGATGACGCAATTGCTGCACTGATTGTCACTCACTTTGACAATTGGAACGAATGATTTTACTGTATACAGCAATGCCATCACACGTGACAAACACAAAATCATACTGAGCATGACTGAGCATGGGAGAATGTCTCCAGGCCACCGTCGTTTTATGTTTGCTGGTGTTTGTGTTAGATGGCGCTGGCGGTATGCGTAGTATAATTGGTTGTTTGCAAGTAAAAATGAGGTAAGCTGCATGTAAAAATTTGCCATTATTATCTGGTGATAAGGCCTGCAAAATGGAGAAAAATAAACCGCGCCAAATTACAGAAACTTTAGATCATTTAAACGGGTGATGAAAACCTCAAACATGAAGCGCATTGACATTACGTGAATGATGAAAATCCCTTTATCAACGTTGAACATGATTCTTGCGAAGCGCAAGACTTTAGAATCTGCTTGCAGTGACGGAAATTTAAGCAGCCGTAAGCAAATTCAGGGTAGAAAATTTCCAGAACTACTACTGATAAATTTTTCACTCAAACAAATTGATTGACGTCTAGCGATATAATTCATACTGAAAATTCAGTATTAGTTCATATAGGCTGAGCGCTGTTAGTTGATTGCAGTACGTGAAGGCATAGATATTTTGCATTGAAAGGTTTTACAATCGCAATAATGGCTGATTACACAAGTTTTTGGCCGTACCTAAATAGTAATAGCGTTTGTCAACCGCTGATAAGATATTTATTTAATTATATCACTGTAGTTTAAGATTTTATTCAAAGTAAATTTGACTAAACATTGCCAAATATATGCCAACATCTTTATTCATGCATAACGAATAAATTGCTGACATCAGATTACACGCCACATAGGCATGGATGGTTAAACGCCGTTGACAATATTGGGCTATAGTCTTGAATCTGTTATCCATGCCTTTGGTTCTCCTTTTTCCAGTAGTGTAATGGTATAACCTGCCCAAAATACCAGTATGTTTTGATTTTTGCCACAACAAAAAGTTTTCACCAGATTTCATTGTCATAAATGGATCTAAAATTTCCAGATCCTGACGTTGTCCAGAAAGCTTGTGGAAGCGCTTTGCCTAATTTTTGCCCATGGTCCTTTACGTCCGCTTGAAAACCAGGAACTGACCAGATGTTGGCGGCTCTGAGGACGCGGCAAAAACTTCTTCATCGTAAATGGCAGGGATGGCTTTCTTTTCTTTGACACTATGTTTTTTCAAAACTCCCTTTCTCTGCATTAAATAGTCCAGGTGCTCATCTATCCGGAAGGGTTCACCGTGAATATTTTGATGGAATATGGTCGTCACTTTCAAATTTGTCCATTTTTCCTTATTCTTTTCTAAAATAAACTAATTGCTAATAACTAAGAACGCATGTGTACATTGATGTGGATGTTTAAAGCAGTATTTATTATTATTACCTGTTTATTAAACGTGATGCATAAGGTGTTAATAACAACAGCCCAGTGACAGTAAAATACACGCTTGGATAAATTCATTGTGGTCAAATCTCAGAAACAAGATATCCAAACACTGCGTGAAAGGAAGGAGGTCTGCGAAAAGGATTGTTCGACAAGCCAAACATGTCACTGGCTCTCTGTGAAACCATATCAACTGATGATGAATGATCTCCTGATGGACCGTAATACAATCGCTTCCCCCTTTAACGTATTTTCATATACTTTGCTGAACCAGTGAATATCAAGAAGAAATAGGATCATGTGAAAGCATGCATATGTTTGCTCACAAGCTTGTCACTCACGCCCAACATCTTAAATTGGTGACATCCATGATGATGAAGCAGTTTCTCCTGGCGCTTTTTAGGTGCGTTGCAAAATGTGAATATCTGGTTCTGATACATTCAGCTAATTTTAAGATTTTTAAACAAGCTGACTGAGAGCTATCAGATTTGTTCAATGACAATGAATTGCCTGAGAACAGCAACATCCTGACTGTTTACTGGATCAAGTAAAAATATGTTACTGAAAGAGCACCTTGAAAAATGGATATTGGGGAAAGTGAAGTGTGAACGGTAAGCGAATTGTTGAAGAATGTGCTAATTTGGAAGAAGATGAGTTGCATGCAGTGTTCTGTAATATCAAAGCATTGATAAACAGCAGATACTTCACTTTCATCTGAGTTGATCCATGTGACTTGAATCAGTCAGGAATATGAAAACATTCATCAAATCTACAATAATATTGACACAGACTACTCATATGAAGCCTGAGCTGCCAAAGAAGTGAACAAACGTTGCAATTAAAGTCAAATTGAAAGTCGCCAATCATTGGAAGCGTTGGTAAAATCAGAAAATTGTAAATTTGTCACAACGTAACAAATGAATGACACGTAAATGGGTAAATAGACACCGTGTTGGTTTCTGAAGACAGGGTCCTAATCCATAAATTTCTAATAAAAGAAGTTATTGAAATGTTCCCCACAAGTAACAGAGTGATTGAAACCAAAACACAGTACGCAATTTATGCTTACTAAAACCTGCAATAGAAAAAGATAAACTTCACAAATCACAGGTAAAATATGTTATGACAGTAGGAAATAAATTAAAACTTGATCATCACGTGGAGTGTACGGTAAGTGGTGTAATGAGAAAAGTAACGTACAAAAAGATAGCCATATAAAAAGGCGCGCGTTCAAATATCATATTGTGCTTGAGCATTACAAGAATAGAAAGAACCACCGCAGAACTTGTATTTGATTAACGCGCTTGACTAACAAACAGTTCTCTGTTAAAGGACTCGAGCGAAGCATCACAGAGTTACAACTAAGAACCAATTGAGAGCTCATAAGGAACAGCGTAATAAAGTGATTACGTCAAGCGCAGAACTGATTTAATGCAATACTATATACGGACCATTCTGGATTCGAGTATTAAAGGCATCATCCAAGACATATCGCTAACATGCATGAATTTTAATACAGGTATTTCATTACAGTTCAACATGATTAAAATTTAACATTAATATAAGAAAATGCTTTTTTGCATAATTTTTTGAGAACAGAATATATACTATTGTAAAATATTACTTGATAATTCAATATTATTCTGCTTGTTTCAAACATATAATAATTTGGAAAAAAGAATACGTGGACAAAGAGAAAAAATTATGAAATGTTTAAAAAATAATTGACAAAAGAATGGAAAAAAACTAAATGTTGATGCATGCAATAATATAGTAATTTTTACAGTTGGACAAAATTTATACTTTTCTATAAAATAATTTTTAATGCAATATGTGCGTGGCGCTCAACAGCGTTGCACAGTAAGTTAATTATACCAATTTTCACAAAATTAAAAAAAGAATATAAGTAATTATTAATAGTAAGTTATCAATATATGATGGAACAATAAAACTTTGTTTTCATTATCTGTAACTGTTTTATTCAAGCGGAAATGTTTTGACTTTAAACATAGCGTTATATGTTTAAAGTAATTTAATTGAAGACGGAATTTTAATGCTATTTATTGTAAATAATTTTAAAGATGAATTTTATTTATTATTTTAATTTATTAAACTTTCAGTTCATTGAATTTCTGCAAAGAAAGAGGCGTCTCCTAATTTGTGTTTTGTCCTTCCACTTGATTGAAAATAAAAGTTTAACAAATATATTACTTTTACAAGAAGAGCGGATACAATGGAAAACCAAATGGTGAAGAATGTACATCTGAAAGATCACATCCGTGACAAGGTAAAATTATGAATACAATAGTTCTCCATTTTTAATATGAAAAGTTTCTTTAGAATCATGAAACCAGAAAAAATGATGAAATTGCAAAGCTGAAAGATGTTACCAACCGTCTCATTTATAGAGAAGAGAAAGTTATTGTATATATAAAATTATTAAATTTTTATTACTTATCTTTTTATATTGCTTTCTACGTTCTTAAGCTTTTGTGTTTTGTAATGTAGATTTTGAAGACAGATTTGGAGGAAAACGCTTCGTGTCAGAAAGAATTGAATG
This sequence comes from Trichinella pseudospiralis, assembly GCA_001447645.1. Lineage (NCBI taxonomy): Eukaryota > Metazoa > Nematoda > Enoplea > Trichinellida > Trichinellidae > Trichinella > Trichinella pseudospiralis. Next base: position 5,618 of record JYDV01000098.1, on the reverse strand, counting down.
AAGGTTGCTTGTTATCAAGGAACACTGATTTGCGCAATTCTCAAACGTTGACCGGAAAAAGTTGCAGTGATAGATGGAGTCAAGTAAGAATTGATAAATTTTTATGATATTTGTATTTGTCTTGGAGAAGCCAACAAGATATAAAGAAAAGATAATGAGGTTGAATGATGAAATATTCTGAACATTAAAATTAAATAAATTTTATTTTTTACAATCATTTGTAGTAGCTCATTAAATAATTTTACTTATTTTATTTTTTACATTGCAGAATAATTTTTTTCTTTTTATAGTTTCCGTTAATACCTCCAATTTCTGATTTCAAGCCTGTAGCAGGTATTAATGTCTTTTTTTGTTATTTGCAGTTGTTATTTCATCTTGTATTTTCAGAACGTGATTTAGATGAGTACTGGAATTTTGTTGAAAACGTAAATTACTATATTTATTCTTTCTCTTTCTTTGGTTTGGATTAAGATTTGATAAAATTTAGAATTCATTGTTACCTTATTTCAAATCTAGTAAAGTTCCAGATGTTCGAAGCGTTACAGCTGATAATGTAAATGAAATTTCTCTATCCTTTTTCCAAATCTGCTAAATTGAATTTTGAAATTAATTTTTCTAGTTGGTAAATCTTATAAACAAAAGAGCTGAAATGGTGATGCAATTTGATATAATTGACTGCCGGTATCCATTCGAATATAATGGTGGTCATATCAGGGTATTTTCATCACCTTTTCTTGGCAATTTTCTTTGATTAAGAAAAATAAGGTGTTTTGTCCTATACTTAGGGTGCTGTAAATATATTTGAACAACATCAGCTTGTAAAGTATCTGTTCGTTGATGAAGACCTTGCTTCCGTTGTGAATAGAAAAAAGTTATTGGTGTTTTACTGTGAATTTTCACAACAAAGGGGGCCAAGCATGTATGTGATCTTTATAAAAATGGATAAATAAATATTTAACTAGTCATTCTTTTCAAGGTATCGATTTTTGCGCAATTTCGACAGAAAAGCTAATCAAGAATGCTATCCAAATTTGTACTATCCTGAAATTTACCTACTTGACAAAGGCTACAACTGTTTTTACAAGCAATACAAGGTACTTTTATACATTCATTTTTGTAGAACATTCATTAGAAACAAACATTATAACTCGCTCAAATTAATATCAATAATGAAATATAGGGAATTTATAATCTGCACATATAATTATGAAATAATATTTTAAGGAGCACCATTTCCATTTGAGTTGTGACTAAAACTTTTCTACATAGATTACAGTAATATTTAAAAGTTGCAAAGCTTTATAACTTCAAAATTCATAAAATTACCGCAGCTTTTCTTAAGTATTAATTTCATAACTTACTTACATCATTTTAGGACTATTGTGAACCACCGAATTATGTACCTATGGTAGCAGAATCTCATACACATGAACTCATCACCTATCGTCAGAAGCAGAAGCTGCATTAGCAGTTGTCTAACAATTAAATTTTATAAATCAATTAACATGAATATACAACATGAATGAAATTCAGACTTTAATCTATTATTAAATACATTTATCATACAATAAACTTTGGAATTAGAAAATAAATTTTCAGTAATCGTTACTATTTTGTTAAACAAAAAATAACTTTCAAATGAATTTCACATTATTTGAATAAACGTTTGACTTCCAGTTTGTTCATTTACAAATTTTAAATGAAATGCAGGCCATTTATTGTGATACACAATGCTTCTTATTTAATTGTAACAATTGCTAATAGTTTTAACTCAACGTATAAATTTAACTTGGGTACATTCTGCAGGAAGCAGTTTATTAAAATTTCATATGATTAAAAAATTACATGCCTTTCACAAATAAGGTTTTTTCAACAATGCATGCAATGACAGGCAAGTTGAACTTGATTTAGTAGACACATGATACGTAGTATTCAAATGAGTAAAACCTAATTCTAATTAAGCGATACAATCTTGCATTCATTTTCAATTGTTCCTGGATTTGTAGCATATTACTGATCAAGTGATAATACAGTTTGCATGAATTAACCGTATTCATTAAACGTGTAACTAAATGACGGCTTTCTGCATCACTGACTGCACTTCAATAACATCAGAATTTGTGATTCACTGTAAGCCTGATCTTCTTATAAAATCTTCGAAGGCATTTGTCAGATACTTATATGGCTGTCTAAAACCTTGATATAATGACTGGGTAAAACACGTGTAAAGTGAGATTTCAAACAGAAGTAGCGTATTACATTTGGCACTGCATGCGTATTTTCCCACAAAAAACCAAATAACCTGATGATAAAAACATTCTCATGATTTTATTTTTTAGTTTTATTCATCTGAGCAATAATTCTGCTGCAATCAAATCTAACATGACATCAGAATAAAAGCAATCGAGAGGACCACAAAATTAGCATTCCATCAAGAGACGTGCTGGGCATGTGCTGTTTACGGCACAATCAGTTACATTTTGTAGAAAGAGGAAGTTAGAAACTTACTGGATCAGTCAACATAAATTACTTTTTTTAATTTGTTTCAAGCTGTAAAAACAACTTGCTCAATTTCACTCTTTTAAGAGAATGCAAAAAAAATAAATAACTTCTTGATGAACATCTCTCCAGTCTAAAAAAGTTAATTCCATTCTGATGCAGGCTATGCCATTACAAAACCAGCATCAGCAGCATCATGTATCGAAGACCATGTGAAGTACACAATAAGACTAAAGCATCTATGTCTAATGGTGGATACAGCCCTCAAACAGATATACCTTCCATCTATTTCAAATATGCATTATCAATAACAATAAAAATGCTTTCCTATGAAACGTACATGCATAACCTATGCAAAGAGGAAACTAACTGCTGTTTCAAGAAATCTCGTTGAAATCTTGAAATTTCTCGAGATGAAACAACAAGACACCCCGTTGGTGAATTTTTCAAAATAGTCAAACGTCATATCAATTGATAATTATCTAATCCATCCCTGCCTTTGCTTTCAATGTGACATGACAGCTGCTACGGAAGAAATGCAACTAGGACAGAAATGACGATAAAATACATCTTATCGTGTATCATGGTAAGGCCCCTAATGTAAGGGCTGCCATAGGGGATTTATGCTAAAATTCAGTATGCATTATTTGTTCGCTGACAATACATTTTCTTACATATGCCAATTTTTGAATAAGGTTACCTTTTATTTAAAAATAAAATTTGAACATGCACGCCAAAGAAGCCGTTATACGTAGCGTGATCGCTGGCCTATCGGCGATACTGGCTTCAAAGTATTGTCGAATATATATATCAGAGGTGAAGAAAGATGTAATTGAACGTAGATAGTAAACCAGGATTCTTGTTTGTTTTTTACTTAATTTTTTTTGAATTTCAGAATTGCCAAAATTGAGGGGTATTGCCCACGTGGACATTGTCGCTACACTGTTTACGACATGTTAACTAAAAAGGAAGAAGAATATAGCATATTCATGTCTGAGGTATGCAGCATGACTAATTTGATTTTTTACTCGTAATGTAAAATGTCATTTGTAATATACTGCATTAAGATGCTTATTCTTTTGTATTTGTCTTGAAATAATATCAATGCATTTTATTTGCTTATATTTGTAGTCATATTTAAGAATGGAAAAACGTTTTTTAAAAACATGAATTCTCAATAAGCTAATATTAATGTTAATTCATAATTATAGACATTCCGCCAGGCTTGTAGAAAGTTACATTTCAGCAAACGGTCCCGGCGAGTAAACATGGCTTGCTTACTTTTATTCTTTATTCTTCTTCCTTTTCCTATTGTTGTTATATTTTTATTGTCAATCTGTGCATTATAGTTAGCAGATGTTTTTTGATGAAATATTTCTGAAATATAACTGATGTTATTGTGCATGCAGTGTCTAATTCTTCATCAAAACATTGTTTAGATGAATTTGCAATGTTCTTGTTTGTTGTTTGAACTGTTTGCTTTGTTATCGAATTTGTTAAATTTTAACAAAATGAATAAAAGTACGACAAATGATATGTATTTTTTGGTGGAATATTTTACATTTTTTGAGCTTAATCAGTTACACATTTATTTTATGACAATCGATTCGTTACAATTTCAGATCAATGACATTTCTTCTAAATGTGAAAAATTTGTGTTTCAAAATTTTTTCTTCCTGTAAATATTATTTTTGATTTCGGAAAGCAGAAATTTTGTTTTGAATTATTTTTTATTAATAGTTCCATTCAATTGAGGCTCAAGCAAAAGTGACTTTAACAGTCTGCTTTATTGCTTTTGCATATTAAATTTTTGTTGGATGACGTCATTCAATTTTTATTGAATACTGCTCAGGTTTACTAACAATCTGAAACTATAGATGCTTGCATTTCTTTCTTTCGTTTAGTGTAAAATTTTAAGGCAAATGAAATTTTCAATGATAAATGTTGCTATTTATTGTTACATATATTAAATGACTGTATGACAAACGTTTGAAGGAAACATCAGAATATAAACTGATGCAATTATATAGTGCCATTATCTGTCCGTAGACTGAATTTTATTAGTCATATTGGTTCATCGTAAATGAAGTGCTGTAAATTTTGCTGCCAGCAATGGGTTTTACTGCTATGTTTGCACCTTGGTGTTTTTCCATACTGGATTAGTTTACAGCTGGATATTATACAATTCTGCACGAGATGAAATATCTCACAAGCTCATATAATTAGTAGATTGCGAATGAAATATGTGTTTTTCACAAGCGTTAATTTTGTTCCGAATCTACATTTAAGTGCTTATGAGATTTCAACAATATTTGTAAAAACAATCACGCTGTACTACCATCTGCCTCAAAATGCTTTTGTTACAAAGCTGTACATCACGTTGGCAGTTTTCACGTGATCTAATATTTTGCGTTATTACTCCTGCATGTATTTAGTACGGTAATACAGTAGTTTGGGCCATAATTTTTTTCTGTTGCGTTTGTTCTTATTGCATCATCATCAGTTTAGAAATGTAATGGTTAGATGCTTCGAACTACCAGTTATGGAAGAGAATGTAGATGAGCTCAGGATATTGGCTGAAACTTTTTCTAGATACTCACCGTGTGGAAAAGTGGTCATATTTAGTGGTGAAATGAATGCCCCTATTGACATGAAAGGAAGAATAGTTTTTTCTAGCAGAACAATCCCATTGATTGTTAATTTGCGACGCTAGTGCCGACCTGCCACCAAAGAATTTTTATTTTCAAAATTACGGTGAAGTGGAAAATGCAAAGCCTCTGTCAATACTGCAGTCTTTTCAAACCCAACTTTAATCTGATATCATAGAGATGACGCCGTGCGCCGAAATAGAGACGCTCCATTAATGTTTTTCTGAGTAAAAGGAAAGCATCCAATCGAACGGATATTGTAGAAGTTAACGCTTAAGCATTCAGTGTGACACGTCAATTGTTACGCGAGAAATAAACCAAGGCCAGAAAGGCGGACAAAATACAGCATATCATGCATTATTGGGATGCCCTCTATGTTGCCGCTGCAATGGGGGCTTTATGATAAAATTCAGTATGCATTATTTGTTCGCTGACAATACATTTTCTTACATATGCCAATTTTTGAATAAG
>JYDV01000097.1:114843-155668 GCA_001447645.1 Trichinella pseudospiralis | reverse complement strand
TGCTTGCCACGTAGGTCAAGCAAACAAATGCAACGTTATTGATGATAAGGCAATCATCAAACGACTTTTATTTGCATAATGTAGCGCTAGAAACCGATTTTTGTGTGAATTATTCTACCGTAATGCCTTGAAATTAGGAACATTAAAAATTCATGCACAGCGAACCGCTACTCTATCAAATGCCATGCATTAGAATAGAATAATTTCCAATAATTTAAAAAAAGAATTTGAATGCATAAAGTTGAAAGTAGTTTATGTGGGATATAAATTCTTCTTTGGAAGATTAATTCTTACCTGCTCTCATTATATGAAAACCAAAAATATATAATTGTACAGTAAAATATCTTATATTTTACATATTAGAAGCTCAAGCACTTAATTGGAAGCACCCTTTCCAAGCATCCCTAGCCCAGCAATATAGAATCAGTACACGCATGAAATCATACATGCCTCTTGTTTTCTTTTGATCTGCTTCTTGCCGTCTATGGATTTTTGTACGGTGTCATCTTGATTTTTATTTTCTTCTCTTCTCCATTCTCTATACCTGCAAAAATGATATTAAATCAAACATTTCCTCACTTTATCACTTAGTAAAAGTTAAACCAAATTGAAAACTGAATTTTGAAGTATAATAATTAACTGCTTTTGAATTAAAATGTGACATTTACAAAATAAGTATGCAAAAATTTCGAAGGAAATTAAAACACACTTACAAAAACGAATTACTTTTCATGATTTATAAACATGTAGTATTTAATGCCATATTAAGTTCAGAGAACATTTTACAACGCTACCACTTGCCACGTAAGTCAAACAAGCAAATGCCGAATTACTGATGATAAGACACCGTTATGGCGATTGTTATTTGCATAATGGAGCGCTAGAAATCGTTTTCAGGGAATTGAACTTTCTGGAGATCTTCTTTTGATTGGTCACTTCATTTTCGATTATTAAATTTTTGTATTAAATTTCATTTTAATTATGTCAGTTTTTATAAACATTTCATTTTTTAACTAGAATCATTGAATTTTTTATTTTGCAGCAATTTGTTTTCCAATGTGTGCTTAATTAATTTTATTAAGTGTCAAGAAGGAACAACTTGAAGAACAAGAAACATATTATGTATGGATTAGAAGGTTCTGCAAAAGTTTGTTCATCTCTAACTACGCTGTATTTTTGGAATAAATGGCCACTAAATTTGTCACAATGCATATCTTAATACACAGCAAAACAGCAACGTATTCAAAATTTGTAACGCATTATTTATACACTTTGTCTCTTTTTTACAACGTAGATATGCTCGCTTACTGTGTATAGCGGCATCAGTTTGGAGAATGACTGACAGTGGACCAAAAAATTGAGTTGTACACTGCTTCTTAGAACGGCTTCACGAATAGGTAATGAAAGTAACATTATGACCGATGAATGCATTTTAAAATTTTAAAATCCACATCGATTCAAATCAACGCAGCTCATGAATCGATTTTCAACATCGTCTAACAGTGTACAGCCTGGTGTACAATTATTTGTGCAAGACCTGTAGATGTTGTATCTTCATCTGCTTATTTGCTTTACATGAAGTGCATACATTGCTTTGCATAAGTATGCTCTTCAGTCTTTTCAGTGCAAAATTGAATCTTCAAGCGCTATACTGCATACCAGAAAATTAACAATTGCATCAAATAAAGATCACTGGATGAACGTTATGCAACGCTGCTGCTGTTCACGTTAGTCAAATAACCAAAGAGCGTTGCTACTGCTAAGGCTGTCTACAGAAAAGATGATAAGCATACTAGATACATACTCTTCACTTAGCTTTATTCGAGATGGTCAAACTGCATTAAAACACGATGCTGAATTACTTTCTTTTCTGAAAATCACTTTCGACATCATGTCATAGATTAATTTTGAAAAATTCGAAATAGAATTGGCTATAATTTCAATTTCTAAAATTCTTTCATTTTTTACAGTTGTAAAGAACTGTTTTAATTCTCAAAAATTTTCAAGTGATTTCCTAAATTCCTCTCGTTAATTTAGACATAAAATTTTTTAGCGCTTATGATTATCACAGGATTATGACCGTTTGCTTACTGAACCTTATAGACTCACCATTTATCATTAGTTTTATTTGTAGAAAATTACCAAATAAATTACGTATGATGCAAGTTATTGAAATTGTGATCATCTGCACGTTGAAAGCCATTTTTCTTTTGTAGTGCTCTAAATTATGGTGAATCACTTTACAGAAATAAAAATAAGCCGAATTTGCCTTGTAGATGTTGAGCTGTCGTCACTTTGAAAATATTACACTGTTCAATCACCGTACACGGTATGATAATAGCTATAGCAACTAACGCCAAACAAGCAAATGCATCGCACTGCATTGAAAATTTGCATGAAATTCTTGGTAAACAAGTGCTTTAATAAAGCATTAATTGAAGTTACTGCAACAGCAATGCACAAGATGCAACTTTCCAATAGCCAGGATTTCGGTCTTCTAGATACCATTGGATTGCATAATTAAAGCAAATCAATTGAAGTTATGTATATATGAAAGATTGAAATCAATGAATACTTTTTCATCAGTCTTAGGCATTATCTGGTTAGCATGCAAATTTTTATTCGATATCTGGAGTGTTTAGATGTAAATCAAACAAACTAGATTGAATAAAATTTGAAGAAAAATTTAGCACATCACAAATAGAGACAAAAATGAGAAGCTAATCATATTTTGAACAACGGAATGGTTGAAATGAATGGTGAAAAAAAATAACTATCAACATAGTAAAAAAATGTACAATATTAAAGATAATATAGAGGTTGTATAAATATGGAGAAAGTTATAAGAAAAATATTTAGAAATTATCCAGATCAAATGGAATTAAAAATTCACATTGATCATTGATTCATGACAATTTCACAAGAGATGTAATTTATAAAAATTTGAGCCAATTTACTGCCATGGAATAATAAGTAAATTAAGAAAAATAAATAATTCATTTCGTTATCACCTAAAACAATACATTATACAAAACAGCTATAACTGGAAAATTTATTTAATATGAAATTTCCTGAAATAAAAGTATTACTTTTGATATTTTCAACCATTGTATATAATTGAAAATAAGAATAGCACGAATGCAATGAATTTTGTTTTCCATTTGGATAATGGCCTATGGCTTTTACCGTGTAAATCGTTTATTTGCTAACGGGTTTATTGATCTAATTTCTGATCAAACCAACAATTACAAAATATTGAAAAAGTATCTGCATATACCATATACAATAACAGTTTCATTTATTCAATTAGCACTTGAATTATTTTGGATAATTTCAAAATTATTTGAAACATATTACACTATGCTAATGAACAGATTTTATTGAAATTTCGTATAATGCCTAAACAATGATGATATATAGTTATTGACCAAACGGGCAGGGTGAATTTGATTTATTTGATAATTCTTTGAAAATTGTGTTAGTTACATTGGTAGAGAATAGCAGAAGAGAGAATGTAAATTGCATTTTTCATGAAAAATAGCATATACTGAACAGTTACAGTGTATTTTAGCTTCATTTGGATTCTTTTTTATTCGTCTAATATTGTTGTTTCAAAATGCGGTTGTATGATACGTATGATTGAGAAATGCAGTGATGTTTAGCTGTAGTGAAGCATATGAACAAAATAATGAAGCATCGGTAGTTATGATAGATAGTCAAGTCAGTAAACTCTGTTATGAACTGTATGTTTGCCTATTGCAGACAATTACAATATTGTATCAGCTATTATTAGCTTCATTGAGTTTTGAAAATTTTGCATTTTGCTATGCGCAATTTTTGATGCGTTTGCATGACAGATGTCGTCATATTAATAATTAATTTGCATGGAATGGCTTAGTGTTTGGATTTATTGCACAGATAAGAAATAGATCTATTTGAGTAAATAATAAATTCAATTTGGCTAGAAAAATTTTGATTCAACGAAAACGAAACATATTTTTTTATTCATTATTCAACTAATATTTGGAAAATGATTTGTATGAATGAAATAATTTGAATAGAAAATGTTTTTTTTACATGAATGATTAGTTTTATTTTTTCTTTAGCTAAATCAGCGTGACTTAATTTCAAAACTGCGTTGTAATGAATTGAATGATAATTTTATTGTTTGAATAGAGAAAGGAAATTTTGAACGCATTTCTTTTGAAATTGAAGAAGTTTCAGTTTTGTTCTTGTTTTGATTTCACAGTGTCAAATAAATTTTTCTCAATAAATCATCCGTAAGTGATCGAACATTTCAATCATTCAAGACAGCATGCTTCTGAGATGATAGCGTGAACTACAGTAACAAGAAAAATATTTAGTTTCTTCTTCCATGCGTCCATCCGAAAATTGTCATACATCTATCAATGTTGCTTGCATTGAGACGAAAATAAATGCAACCATTCTGTTCACTTCAAACTCTAACCAATCATCACATGTGTTAAATATTAAATCGAATTGATTTCACCTTATTTATTGATTTTATTTAATATTTCCAATTTAATGCAAAATTAAAATTAAAATCAAGAACGAAAACTGTAAATTTTTATAACATAGAAGCTAAGCAACATCAGTCACTCAAGTTAAGCTTATTTATTATTGTTATTATTATTATGCGTTACGACTAAACGAATGTATTGTTATTTTGGTTTTTTTAATGATAAATTAAGAACAGCTTTATCAAAGCATACACAAGTCCAAATATAGAAGAAATGCATGTGACAAACGAATGATGTTTCAGATTCAGCTTTCCAACTATTTGCAAAAATGTACAAATGAAAATGCAATAAACGCTAAAACCGTAATATGCAATTTTACGTTTTATTTGTTCATTGCTTGCGCATTTACAATGCAACAGAAACAAAAATGCTCAACTGCAAGGACACATTTTATTTGTATTTTTAAAGCAAACTACATTTCCACCTAAAAATGAAAAATTTAAATCTTCCACCACAACCTAAAAATGTTAGTTAGATTGTTCTTTCTGTTTTTTTTTTTTGGTTCAATTTTCATATTTTTCACACAATAATAAAAGAATTGCAGAATACTAAATGCACAACAGCTTTAACTGTGTTGTAGGCGTTGACTATCTATGCTGAGTAACTGATACTACGGACGGACCATTTGGAACTGGATTCTTGTCAAAATAGTGAAGCTAATTCAATAAATTTTGTGAAAAAATCTTCCCACGCTTTCTTCTGCTCAGCTGTCATGCCAGCTTGAGCTTCCATGAACTTCATAAATGCTGGACCAGCGTTCTAAACACACAGCATATATATAAATATGAATATAAATATATTATATATATATGTGCATGTATATTTCAAATACATGCCACTGCAATTGTCAAATAGTAAGCTTTTTCAAAATTCAAATTATCAATTTGAAAAAATAATAATTAATTCAATACTAGTAGTGCGATGTGTTATCGCTTATTTCTAAACTGCAACTTGAAAATTGAATAAGTTACAAACATTATATGAGGGGAGTTTTTTTTTTGTTTTCTATTTAAAATCATACAAACATTAAACAGTAAAAAAAAATAGAAAACCAAATCATGGGATTTTGCACCGTTGTTGTTGTTGTTGTTGCTGAAAAATCTTACTTTGAATTCGTTGACTCCAACTTTGAAAGCTTTGTGTCCGACGACCAATTTTTTAACTTCATTTTTCAGATCTTCCTCTTTGCCAACTTTATCGACGAATACGTTCATTTGCTTGAGAAAATCTTCTCCAAGTTTTTGAAATTTTGGATTATTTGGAACTTCAGCAGGATTGATTTGATCATATCCAAAAAATTTCGTATAAGACGGTGGGACATTCATGAAAAAGCTGAAAATGAAAAGCAATGTAAACGGAAAAAGAGCAAATGTTTGATAGAATGATCAGAGAATGAATTATTTGAAAATTGTACTTTTTGTAGAAGAGGCCACCGTTGGTGGCATTTGGAGGCACTTTGTTCAAATGCTGTTTCAGAATGCTCATATTGTTCTTTGCTTGTTGCTTCAATTATTGTCAGTGGGAAAAGCTTTGAAAGCGTCAAACAGAGAGATGACTGCGCACGAATTAACCGCAAATGATCAGACTAGTAGCGCCGTTGATATTTATACTGAACAGCCAAAAATGCTGCAGGGGTTCGGAAACAGTGATCAAATGATGAATGCTTTGAAAGACGATTGATGAATGCAACGGAAAATAACTAGCACGTTGCGATAATTGGTCACATTTTGCAGAAGCAATTTATCTTTTGCTAAACCAGAATACAGAAAGCATAAACAAACACAGGATGACGTCAAAGGATCATTTATTATTGCATTTGAACAAAATTTGTCGAATTTGCATTTGCTAATGCAACCATTCATGCATTATTGCTGAACAAAACTGCAACAAGCACAACAAAACGTTATGTTGCATTTTCCAGTTTTGCATTTTTTTTTCTCATAACGTTTTTTTTTTGTTTTGTTAACACGCTATTGAGATCCATATTTAGCAAGTTGCAGTTTAAACATGCAAACGTTTGCAAAAATGTCACATTAGCATTTTCCAGCTTGAACATAGCAACAATTTTTTCATACGTTGTTGTTGCTGTTGTTGCTCTGTATCAGTGATAATTTATGATTTTATTTGAATTTGTAAAAATGAAAATGCGTTACAATTTCAAATTTTGAATCAAAATTGAAACATCGTTCAGTTGGATATGAAATATGAAAAGCAATTGTTTTGCAATCATTGTGCATGAGCATTAATAAATGTTCAACAAGAAAAAGTACAAATTACGCTCAGTTTGCGTTGTAACAAAAAAAAAAAAAAGCAATAATTTCATCGTCAAATTTTGTTGCCAATTCTGGTTCTATTATTCAATGGTTATTTATTGCGTTTTTGAAGTTAACAAAATGCCAAGGACTACTGTAACAAAGTTGAAATGTTTTGTTTTGTTGTGGCTTGAAAGAAGCGCAGATGGTGAAATTATTGCTGCAGCATTTACCACATGTTGTTCAAGAGCTCTGTAAAAAGAAGCCATCCGTGGTCATGTGAGAGGAGATTGGGGGGGGGGGGGGGAAGGGGAGAGAAAAGCATTGAGTGTGCTGCTTTGTGCAAAGAGTGATAGAATTCTGGTCAATTTGCAATTTTGTAAAGTACAATTAATTCACTTGAATACAGCGGCATATTTGGGCCATTGGTCCAAGGCCAACAAATAATACAAATGGAATCTTCTACGTTGAAATTGTAAAAAATTAATATACCAAAAAAATGTTTCTCTAATAAAACACAAATAATTCAAAAAATTTGTTGTTTTGCGAAAAATAAAGCTTATCAAACATTCATTTATATGAAACATTCTCTACCCTTCCGCTCGTTTGAAGTTCACACTTTTCGAGCGTTGTCAATTAATTTTCAAATCATCATTTCCACCTGTTTTCTTCTTTTTTATGCAATTGTTAATTGAATCTTTTGTGCAATTTTATTTCAAAAAAAAAAAAAAATACTGCCTGAATAATTGCTTCTTCTTTGTTTGTTTGCTTGCATCAATCCAATGTCAGATGTAGTCATGATGATGAATGAACTTAGCCAAAGGAACCTCGTCGCATGACGGTGTTAATGAGAAAGTTGTGATTGGATGAAGAATCAAATGCGCAATAAGTTTTAATTATTTTAATTTTTAATTTGCACATGCAAAGATGGAAATGTCAAAAATCATCGCAAACAGATAAATTTAACAATTCTACATCGCGTAATTCTTTAATTTAATAGTTTTCGCAGCTGTTTAATGTGAATTTTTTGAACAATTTTCTTGAAGCATAATTTCCAAAGCTGAACTAAAACGCAGCAGCCGTGAACAACAGTAGTAGTAAAATCAGAGGGTAACATTTTCTTCTATTTTTTCTTTGCTGGTGTTGTTGTTGTTGCATATGTTGAAATTCTGCAAAAGCTTGCAAAAAGTAATACAACTGAAAAACAACATAACTGATAAAAATATGTTTGCATTTTTATCTAGTGTTGATATAGATAAATCGGAGATTATAAAATTGCATGTTTTGCATATTGATGTTTGATTATTATATTCAAATAAATGTTCGTTAATATTCTATTTTGCCGACTATATTTACTTTACGCAATTAATATGGTAATAAATAATTTTAATAAAGTTATCTTCAAGACAAAGCAGACGTGCATGTAAACCAATTTATAGCAACAGTATGTGTTGCACGGCTATAAAAAATGTAGAACGTTAAAACGCCCCAAACATTCTTCTGTGTAAAGTGTTATTTTGCTGTGTAATAAATTAAAAGGCTCGTTTTACAGTACAGTGAAATGATTTTATCAATTTGTAAAAGGCATTTTGATAAATTTCTATATTACTTTAATGAACTGTTCTAATATTTCAGCGGTTTTGATTTTTCAACTGGCACAGAATTATTTAAAATACCAAAAACAGAACAAAAAAGCAGTTTTCAATTGTCAAATAAAAGAGCTATAGTGTTTTGTTGATTTTACGCAGAACAAGCAAAATATTTGCAATGCAGTGCTGAAATTGCTGAGAGAAAGATCAAAATATACCGCCTTGGCAACAAAAGTAGCCTACAATTTTGCAACTCACTGAAATAGCAAATGCAGACGCCAAACAAGCCTTTTCATCATCATTTTACAAATGAATGAAGGATAAAATTGTTTTTCCAAACGTGCAAATATGAATCATAAAGATTGATTATTTTCAAAACGGTACAGTTTCGAAATGGCAGTATTACCTTCAATTAAGTTGCTGTTCAATTGAAAGGAAAAGTGAAGAATTTATTAAATTTCAGAAACTTACATTGAATAATTGTCAAATTGAAAACCGAAAAATTGATAGCCAACAGATATGTTAATTTGCACAAATTCGCAGTTGCACAGAAAGAGCTTACAAAAGTTAGACTGAAAGAATTGATTAACTGGATCACTGTGGTATCATTTACAAATTGTCATTTAAAAGAATTTCATTCATTCATCATAATCACTCAAACTAGTAGAAATTTTTTTTATTAAAAAATTTTTCACATATTGTTTATTAAATGAATTTCACTAGATTATACTGATAGACGAAAGGAATATTGATTATTAAACATTTATATTTGATATAAAACAAACGCATTTTCATCGCATGTGATAGAGTGATGAAAATATTTGATAATTAAGTGTTTATATATAGTATGAAATAATAAAAATTTCTTTTCAAAATAAATGATGGCAAACATTACAATGATAAAAAGCAACAATAATCGCTTTCAGATCGTTGCTAAATAAATAAATAAATAAATAAATAAATATCTTTTCACGTTTGCTTGAAACTTTTCTGCAGGCAATTTTCTTTATTCCACTTTTGCTGTATTGCATTGGTAAAATTTTGTGCAAAAAATTTACAACAGTAAAACATTAAAACCTGCTTACGGCAAAAGAAAATAAAACAGATTATTCAAAAAATAGCAGCAAATGCGCTTGACAATAATTTTGAAGCTGATATTTACATGATGTACGTATGAATATATATGAAGCGCATGTGTTGCAAGGAAGCAAAATTGAAATACAAAGGGGTAAAATAACAAATTGATCCCATCAAATGGAAAAAATATTCAATCAATAAAAAAACCGTCAACAGAGGAATAGCCTGCATGTTGTGAATGAATATTGTCGTTGCTTGGCAAAGCAAGAAATAAATGAAGCAGAAGAAAAAAATGGCATTGATTGGAACAAAGCTCAGCTATACATCAATCAAACGCAACGTTGAATTCAGAATTTGCCAATGGCTGCCAAATCAGACGACACATAAGCCCCAGTATATTTCACCGCAGAGGCTTCTTCTTTGACTCGTTGTGAACAATTTTGTGAAAGATAATACACAAATCACAAGAAAAGGGAACAAGAGAACAAATTTGAGGAAAAAAATACGGTAAAAAGCAGCAGCAGCAGCAAACATTGTTGTTGTTGTTGTTGTTGAACAAAACAACAGATCAGTCATTAAAAATATTATTTTAAAGCAATTGTACAAAAGGCGAACAAATTGTTGAACACCCGAATTAAAAATACAAAAATAAATTTGAACAATCCTAGTTGATGAAAGCTATACAACTAACGATGCAATAACGCTAGAAAAAAATTAATAATAGATATACAACATTACGATGGAATTTCATCAACTCGATGCTGTTATCATTATCATTATTATTATGATTATTATCATTTGAAGTCAATCAATCAAAATAATGCAAATAAGAAGCAATAATAATAATAATAATAATAAAATTAAATAAAATAAGAACATATAAAAAATAAAAGAACAAAAAAAATGCTATAAAAGCAGTTAGAGGTAGAACAGAGGCAGGCAATGGAGAATGATAATTTTTCGAAGAATTTGAAATGCTTCTCAATCGTTAAAAAATGAATTTAATAATTCACCAGACTGCTTGAAATCTCGCCAAAGAGGGCTTTCATTGATGTCAGCGGTGGAAAGTTTGCTTTTATCAATGACAGCATTGCGAATTGCAAGTAAATATGAAGAACATTTTTTACACTTTTCAATTCTAGAAAAAAAAAAATTAAATTTTTGTAAAGATCAATCCACTATATTACATTGTACAAAAGAAAGACAAAAGATTTACCTTTCTTCTTGAGCAATATCGACTCCAATTGTGGAATCAGTGGATGCGTATTGTTTGAACATCGGGCCAAATCCATTCAACATCAATAATAAACTGTCCAATGCCGTTTGAATATAATTTTCATATTTTGATTTCAACAATTCACCAATTCTAGGCAGTACAATGCAGCATACGTCCAAACTCCACAAAGAACTGAAATAATAATAATAAATAAATAAATGATGATGATGATAAAACAATACAACTTTCAAGCATAAAGAAAAAACAAGAGAATAATCCATAACCTATTTGCATTCAGTATGTTTAGCACATCTACCAGTATTGAATCGTCTTGAATGTGGATCATTTCTTGCAGTGCTTCTTTCAATCCCCGAGATTTGGTCATAGACAATATCATGCTCAGTGCATTGCGACGATAATTCAGCAACGACACCACCATTGCACTTTTCTCTATAAGCTGCAACGCAGCTCGTTCAGTGTTTGCTGAACAGGATGGGAAAACTTTAAACTCGTTACTGGTCTTTCTCTGACGCTAAACAAATAAATAAGCAATAAACGTTTAAAACAAATGAAAAGTTTCAAAATATATATTAAACGAATTATTGTTTTCAGCTTTGAGACCCTAAAATGTTATGGGATCAATATTTCTTCCAAATAAAGTGCACTGATAATAAATAATATTATGAATATGCATGCATGCATATATATATATGTGTGTGCGTGTGTGTGTGAACAACAATTATCTTTGTAAGGATGCATTGGTTTTTTTGAAAAATTTTGCATAAAAAAAACTTACAAAATTATTTGACAATCGACATTTTCGCATTTGCAAGGGTAAAGTTGAACAACAATCAGAATAATGTTGATTGAATTTTTGAAATCGGATGTTCATGTTGTGAAATTGTAATTGAAAAGCCTAACCAACAACAACAACAACAAGGTGGGTAGAAAAAGAAGAAAAAAGACTAAAAAACTTCAACGTCAGCCAGGAATAATGACACCCGACGTCTATCTCCATGACAACTGCATATACTTATAGTCTGTGTTCAATTCGTTGCTCAAATCACAAATGCCCGTTTGTGTTAGCCTAGTCAGTGCCAGTATATTGACCCTGAACAATATGCCAAACCAATTTTGCTGCTACCTGTGACCGACGGTCGATCGTGGTAAATAATTAATCAATAAAAGCAAATGAATTACTAAATTTAACTGAAACAACAAACCACGCACCGGAAGTTTGAGATCTAGCTTGCCAGTGCTAGCATTTGACGATGATTGTTCCACATTAAAACTGGAAAGATCCAAAGATTCATTAGAGCACGTATGCACCAACGGATTCACTTGATTGACGAGCTTTTTCCTCGAAGAAGTCGTCTGCTTGCTTGTAGCTCGTGCTGGTGCCGTATCCAGAGGAGTGACCGTCGCAACGGCACCTGTGGTCTTCCTCCTCGTCGCCAATCTTGATGACGACAGTGATGATGAAGCTGATGATGGCAGCTTTTCAATAACACTGGACGATCGAATCGACGACACCGAGCCTGTGTTGGCTCTCAGTAGACGAGCACCGGTGCATTTCAACGGATATCCCGCATCAACTGCGCTCGAGTGGACATTTGTCGTCGATTTCGACGCCACAGAGCTCAGACTACAACAACTAGACGAAGAAGCGGTCGAATTGGTATGGCTGAGGGTTTTGGAGCTTGCTTTCCTTTCCAACGATCGACTTTTCATCGTATTCAACGGTGCCAAGGAACCTTTCACTGCTTGAGATGAAATTGCAAAATAAAAAAAAAAAAATAACACACGGATAATTATTTAAATTTTTCAAAAAAAAAAAAAAAGAAATACTTTCTTCAATTTCACCTTTCAACTGTCTCATCGATGTATTTCTGTTCAATTTGCTCACTCTTTCCAACGAACACGTTCTACTCGTGCTGGCAAAATTATTCGGTGAACAAGGTGGAGATCGTTGCACTAAAAGTGAAAGAAAAAATCTCTTCAAATTTCAATTCAACAATATTATTACACATCTATTTCTTCTTCTACAAATTGACTTAACACCAGAATGGATTACTGTATTTGCAAAGAAAAAAAAGCGAGTCTCTCAAATCACAAAATATACTTACAGCATCGTGTAGGGCGAAAAGCACTCAAATCATCAGCTATTGTCGTTGCATTGCCACCAGAGATATCTTGAAGTGTAACTGCTCGAGTTAACTGTGCTTTCGGTATTCGACTTTTTGGCAATTTCCGCAAGCCTGCCGTACCGATGTCATTAGAAACATCCACTATTAAATGATCGCTTTCTTGAAATAATTAATTAATTAATTAATTAAAATATATTCTCTTTTTTTACCATCTGATTCGCATTTCGGTGACAATGACAAAGCATAATCATCATCTGGTTCACGTATTACGGCAAATGGACCGAGAAGATGGGAATTTAAAGTGGAAATTGTTAAACGACAAGTAACCGAGTCCAAACATAAAACAAGCAATTGGTTCCTTGATTGGGAAAATTCAGTTTGGCACACAAAACGCCAATCAACAGTGCTGCATCGTCTGTTGTCAATTTGGTCGTGAATAACAAACGGTTCCCAACCGAGAACCCGCAAGCCATTTGCACTGGCACTATACAAACACTGACCATCCATATGAAAGCTGACATTCCTTGAATATTATTTAAAATAAGAAAATAATCCAAATCATAAATTGCAAGTCTACTTCACAGCCGAACCATCGCAGTCACTTTGTGTAACGCATTCTAAACTTTCCAAATCCCAAAAACGAACAGTCTTGTCTTCACTGCAAGAAGCTAAAAGCATTTCATTGGGATGAAAGTCAAATTCATTAACTGGACCAGAATGTTGATCGAACAATGCCAACGAACTGGAAGATCGCAAATCCCAGATCTGAACAACCAACCAAATTAATTATACACATCTACTGCATAAAATAAACCCCATTAAACGACAAGCTTACCATCACTGCACGCTTCTCGAAACCGCATACAAGCCATTGACCATGCGGTGAGAACTCTAGACATCGTACAGAACCATATTTTCCCTAAAATTGCAATTACAATTTCAACGACTAAAAAATTATTCACCAAATGTGATGAATAAAGACAAAAAAAATTTCCTCATTCATTTGCGTTTGATTTAAAAAAGAAAAAATTTTTTCTTATTGTATTTTTGTCCTAAATTATTGTTGCCAGTTAACATTGCCCGCGCTGACGCTTTCAACTGAATTATCTCCATTGTAATTTCTCTGTTTAAAAATAATTTCACCATTCACATATATTCCATAATATATTAATTGCATGCAATTCTGAATGAATAAAAAAACATACATATATATATATATACTGTTTCTTTGAATTAATTTCTTTTCAAAACGTTCTCTCAATTTTGTTGCTCTTTGTTCCGTTCTTCGAAAAGCATACTGTAGCAACTTCCTCTTTAAATCGAGAATTGGTAAAAGTTGGAAGACAAATGAAATAATTCCATTTTGTGTAAAACAGCAACAACATCAACAACAACAACATTATTTTAAATGCAAATATTTCAATTTGAATGCTGCAAAATAATTTATATTCATTAAATAAGAAAGATTTATATGACTTTGAAGTTTCTACAATTTTAATAAAAAACCAATCCTATTATAGTATTGTGAATTTTATTTAAAAAAAAAAACATTAAAATTAAAAATATCTTTCAGATTGTTTAAAGAGTTGAAAGCGACAGCGAAATCAGCTGCAAACAAGTTTCATCGTTTGCTAAATAATGTGCGCACCATTGACAACAACACTAACAGCTTTTCTTATAGATTTTTTTTTCTTTTAAATTGCTCGCTTGCTATTTTCTCGTTTCTCGTTGAAAAGATAAATTAAAGGAAATCTAAACTAGCATATAAATAGAAAATATTCTTTGCAAAGTTATCAATCATTCAAGCATAAAAATAAGCCGACTCTTAATAAAATGTCTTCTTTGTTCAAGTAAAATAGCATTCTTCACTTGGTAAATAATTACTTGCACATTTTCTGAAAGTTATAAACACGCACAAACAGCAATCTGTTGAAACATTTAACTACTGCATCGTCATGTGCATTTGCACATCCGCAAACGCTAATAAACAACTTCATCATATTTCCACCAAATATCAAAGCGCTAAGTTTTATCATTTATATATAATATAATATGATTGATTGTGTTTCAATAAAACAACGAAAAAACACTTATTAACTTAATTTGAATAGACGATAGTGAAGATAAAATTTCCATCATGCCAAAATCATGTGAAAAGCTTACTTTGATAGTTAGCAAATCTACCGATGGGCATCTGGTGTCCCATAATTTTACTTCATCATTCACAGAACCGGTCGCCCATTGGGACAGACAAGTGCTGCTATTAGCCAGACAAGTGACCCTGTCCAAATGACCGAACAGACTGCACATTACTGCAAATGCAAACACAAATTCAACAATTCAAACATTGATTGCCAAGCAGAATTGCCAAACATAAAAAATAAAAAAAAAAACAAAACTTACAACTGCCTGCACAAGCATCCCATACTTTGACAACGCCAGATATACTGCCGCTGGTTACTGTTGCTTGGTCGTAGGAAAAGCGTAAAGTATTCACGGCACAAAAATGGCCAGTTAACTTCTGAAAACAAAATTCAAAATTCTTTAAATTTCATATTCTTATTTTTTTTGAATTTTTTAATTTATCATCTTCACCGTGTGTGAATTGCTTGTGTCCGGCTTGAAAAGACGAACAATTTTATCATTTCCAGCAATACCGAGAAGTGAAGCATCTTTGGAAAATGTAGCGCACTGAATATCCTGCACCAAACCACCGTTGAGCAAAACTAAATTGTAATTCATTGTTATTCAAAAAAAAAATAATAATAATAACAATACACAATTTTCTCAGCTTATTCTTATTCTCAATTACAAATCCCATTTGCATGTCAAAAAAGAAACCAAAGTGTAATTAGAACAATGGATTGATTTGAAAATTGCACCACCACGAAGACAAATTGTTCAAGTCGATTTTCCAATTTGACAAAAATCAATTCGACTCTGTTAAATGCTTATTATAAGATAGGCCGTCAAAGTTGAACCGATAGCATTGAATAAGCAAACGACCCAACTTGAACTCAATAAACAAATAAATACCGCTGTTTCTTCAGCTTAAATACTCCCGTAAAAGTGTGCATAAAATTTGTACATCAAAAAATCATATTCTTACACAGCGTTTGCATGAGATCCGAAGACATTGTTTTTTTCCTCTTTTTTTTAAATGAAAACTAAGGCACTGAAGAAAATTGGGTTACTGTTGTAGTAGTGCGTGGCAGCGACGTAAACAAAAGATGTCACCAAAATATTTAAAAGAAAAAAATCTCAAAAATTGCTGCCAACAACAGCAGAAATACACCCTGGTGCAGTGTACTTGCACAAATCAAGAGACAACTTTCTCAAGAGTAAACTAAAACTTGTTCGGAGGTCGAACAGCCAGCGGTAGAATTTATTGATTGTCAAGGATAAATAGGAAATGCTTACCTGTCTTCTTAGGACAAACAAATAGATATGCAATGAAATGGCTTGCAGTAACCTATTCACTGTTATCCAATTATCAACTTTAGTGGTAAAAGCAGAAATTATGCATGTTGCGTTAAATTCATTGCATTAAGCAAACAATTTAAATATAAATAAAATTTCATTTATAACTAAATTCATGAACAGTGAAGTAGTAGTATAAACAGCCACTTTGTGTTACAACAACTTTCTATAACATTTAATGACTCATTGTTCTTTTAAGATGATTTAAATTGTTACACGCTATAAATAAAACATTAAAATATTAAAATACACATTTTAAATTCATAAAAAGGCAGTTTCTATTTCAGAAATGTTCACGTGTTCAATGAACCTTTATTTTCATTGTAATTACCAGCGTTACTGTAATCTAAATACCTATCTGTCACCGTAAAAGAAACCAAGCTTTCTTCTTCAATTTGCGTTACTGTAAGAGTAAGGTATCAAGATGATGTTCTTTGAAGATCGCCTTTTTGGAGCAGCGAGCCTTTTGGAAGATTTAAATAGTAAATTTCTTTCATTAAATGGTTTTGAATGTTTAAGAATAGAAACTTCTGTTGGAACATTTCCGTAAAAAATAACTCAAAGTTATCAAAACAAAGTAAATGATAAATCCATGAAACTTTAGTTATATGAAATAGCATATTTTTCCTGAGCATTATTTTTTTTAAGAAGGAATATTTATAATTTAAATGAAATTTGAATATCAAGGGACAATTTATAATCATTGTTATTCATTATACGAATGCTGTTGGATATACATGTAATTGTATTGAATTGCTTTTCATTTTAGAAAAAGTGCTTGTTATTTTGCGTGATGGACGAAATATGATTGGTTATTTGCGTTCAGTTGATCAATTTGGTAATCATCAATTATAGTTGACTTGCGTTTGAAATATTTTATTTTTAGCAAATATCGTTTTGGAAGATACAGTTGAGCGGATTGTTGTCAACAATATGTACAGTGACATTTCAATGGGTTTGTTCATTGTGCGAGGAGAAAATGTCTTTCTTGTTGGCGAATTGGTAAGTACATACAAGAAATAATGCAGAACATTTAATAAATAGATGCCTATTATAAAATTTAATGTATAAATTATTTTTAGATTTTTTACAGTAAAATTAGGCAGTTTTTTAATGTTTTCTGCAAAGAACTTGAGTTTAGCAGCAAAATAATTTCTATCGCAGCACTTGTTATCAACGGAATCATAGTGAATACATAGGACACGTTGTTATGCTTTTTTCAGTTGTTAATATGGTTAGGTTAAATGAATATTTGAAATTATTATGATTTTTGTTCTTATTTAGGATCAGAATAAGCCAATGGAAGAAAAGCTAGTAAAAACTACAATCAGGGAAGCTGTAAATTTGCAAGCTCGTAAAGAAGAAGAGAAGAAAAAGAAATTGAAAGAGCGTGAAGAGATGTTAAAAGCATTAGGACTGTTTCAGCCATCCTATGACATCCTTCAAGATGATACTTATTGAAAAGTTTTAATGGAAATGTCGGAAATTCTATTCTTATTTTGCAATATGTTCATTATACATCATTTTCATATATAGCAGAATGTTTGTTAATTGTTATCATCTATTGTATTGCCATTATTTTTTGCTTGTTTATTGATAATATTGTTTAATTTCTTCTCATAAAAGAATTTTTTATCGCAAATGTACATTTAAAAAATTTATAATTCTGTATTACTAACGCATTTGCAAAGTTTTCAATAAATTGCTTCGAGAAAAATATTACTACTACCATTATTCTGATTTGAAATGGCTAAAATGTTAATATTATATGATAATGATATTTTAAACTGATCAAATGCGAAGAAATGTATTAAAAAATTGCACTTCATTACGTAGCGTTTGTTAAAAATTCAAAGCATTAAAAGTGCTCATCAGTTTGCCCACGATATATTGCTAGTGGAAATAAATGATGAAATTGAATCCAAATAAATAAAGTAAATGCTTTTAATATCAGTGATGGAAAATTTACGGTTATCCATGTCATTACGCATTGAAAAAGTTATCTATTGTTTGTATCAATGCTATCATTTATTGGTCCATAAAATGAATGATATCGTGTAAAAATGTAGAAAAGTTGTCTATATATAGATTCACTTTCATATGCAATTAAGTGATGATGAATGATTAAGTGATGAGTGATTATTAAATATCCATCCATGCAGTTGATAAATTGAAACCAATGATCAGTCAGAGAATAATTGATTACAACTTTATCCAGTGCATAAGGACTTCTGAGATGACTTTATTTAAAAATTTTATCGTTTCAATCAAATATAATTTTCTTAATTTTTTTTATCTTTTATCACGTTAAAAAAAAGCTTCAAAATTTTACAGTACTGCAACTGTATAAAATAATGATGTTCTTCCTTTACTAAACAAAATAACATAATAGGGTAATTTTAATAATTTCATCATTAAAATTAACTAATAAATTTAATATTTATAATAACACGATGTTTTTGAATGATTTATTTTGCTTAAATGCTAATATTTTTAAAAAGAATAAAGTAAACCCTGAAAATTATTTTACTTAAATTTTTACAGTATGCCCTTGTTAAATATAATCTTTGCAATTTATTAAAAATAGCATCAACATTAGATTGAATTTTCGATAATTAAATAAGCACTCCTAGCTAAGTTTAGCGGCTTGAATAAGCTTTATTTTATTCAAAGTTTACTATGCAGCATATTGACACAAAGCATCAATCGTAAGAAATGTAGTTATTTCTTGAAAACAGTCAGTACTTTGAATTTAGCACACATAATTTTAGTATATATTTTAAATGTTTCATTGAAGTTCCTCAATAAATAATCATTTAAGATATTTAATTTTTACTTACGTATTTATTTCAAATACGTCACCCATATTTTAAAGACTTGTGCAATTCATTATTGATTGTTTTACATTATGTAAAAACTGATTTTAATTGAATATTTTTCTATTCTCAATTATTATTTACAATGAATTTATGCACAATTATAGATATTTTCAAATGTTTGTTTGATGTGTCAATTTAGTTTTTGCATAAACCAAAGAATCACTTCTAGTTTTCTGATTTACATATCAGATTTAAATCTATATTTTTATAGATACTGTATGAACAGTCAGACAGTTCCATTAGTTTTCTCATTTTTTTATGCTTCTTACATGTTGTGATCCTTGGTACATCGTTACTTTATTACAACTAGGAAAAGGTAAGTCAGTAGAAAGTGAATGTTTATTTTACTTTGATGTTTAACTTTAAGTAGTACATTCACATTTGTATTTAATGGCTGTTTATATTCATCTGAAATAATTGATATGTTCTAGTATGCACAGCTGACTTTACAGAGTTGTAGAAACTTTTTTTAAGATTTCATGAAATTTTGAATGCATTCAGGGCCGTTGGGTATTGTTAAAATGTTTAATTTGCTTTCAAAGTGGATGGTTTCTATTCTTCAGTTGTATAATTTATCAACAATGACAAATCTTTTTGCTGACGTTGTTACTTTATATATATATATATATATATATATATAAAATTTATAAATAGGTATTATATAATGAAACATTTTTCAGATGACATTGGATCAAATAATTGTCAGCAGTTTTTCTAAATGATACAAATTGATCAAAAGAAACATTTCTTGTTTTTTAAACGATTAAATAAAATTAAAAAATGCATTAATTTTTGTTTTTCTTTTAAACAAGTTTAGAATTTAATATAAGTGTGCGCAGATATATGCTTGAGGTTATTAATTTGCTGTGAATCATTTTCAACCGGAACAGACTGACTGGCAAATGTTCGTTTCTGCCATGGTCGATCAATTCTTGTCGAACAATCGGTGAATCATCACTTTATAATTTGTTAAGTGAAGCATTAATTCAAAAAAAAAACACACGAATATTTTTAATGTTATTGTTTACTGGTATGATTTACAATGAGAAATGATAGGTTTTTTTTCTGAAAAAAATTTTAACGTTTTTCATGTCAGGGCAAAGTTGTAAGTATTAACGAAATTCATCATAGTTTAGAAAGTGATTCATTCTGCTTCATTTTTCACGTATAATCTTAAGAGATCTTCTTTTGCATATATTCTTTGACATGTAGCATTTGTTGTCAAATTTTTTCTTACAAATGGTGTCAATTTAGCAGAAACCAATCACGCGCTAAGAAATAATTGCCAAAGTTTAATATTCTTGGTCACACTGAATTGGTTTTGCTTTGACGAGATGAGCTAGAATGAAATGAGCTTGTTTACAAGAATCAATACAACAGCTTTTTTGTGACTTTCAGTTAGTGTTTTTTTCTTTCGGTGTTCAGTGTTCTGTAAAGTGATTTGCAAGTACAAATGCGTATGAAGAATTTTTTGTGTCGTTAAAAAAACAGTTGCTTCACAAAATTTCTTGAAAACTTGAAATGTGAATTACTTTTTTTTTTGTTGGAAAGAATAAATGCAATTGTATTTTATGCAGTGCACAAATGAAATATTGCCAATTTGATCGACCTATTTTTTCGTTTTTCTTTTTTGAAAAATTTATTCTGCGAATGTTTTACAATTTTGAATAGCTTAAAATTAGTGAACAATGTTAAAATGTTGACGGTACGGTGATGAAATTATTTTTTTATGTTTTTATTATTTTTTGTTTCAGCTTATTATTGCAAAAAGTTTTTCTCTGAAAATCATCGAATATAGTGCGTCAGTTTGCGCGAATTGTTTTGTTACGTGTTACGTGATTTTCATTGGAAATGTTGTCGTTGGTCGTTATTTATTTTGTTTGAAAGATTTTCATTAGCGATTGTTAATTGAATTTTTATTGAATATTGAAAAATATTAGGCATAAACTGGCAGTTGCTTGTTTGTCATGAAATTTTTTGATTTATTTCGTTCAAGTGAAAACGTGTTTTACAGAACATGTGCACTGATGATTCTTATAAATTATTTATTTTACAGTCGACAGTGATATTGTATTTTGTATTTTGCTTGAAATAAGTGAACATCATTTTCTTTCTATATGTATATGTATGTATTTGAGATTAAGTGAAGTAGAACGCAATGTAAAATAGACTTTTGTGCTATTTTTAACAAATGTGCAAATATAAATAAGCAAAATTTGTTTTATCATTATTTTTTTACAAAAAAATGAAAATTACTAATATTGTAGAGATATTATTGTATGGATGACCGTGTTTATTTATATATTTATTTATTTTTTAGCATTCAAGGGAAAATCGTGTTTTAACTTTTCACCTTGCTCGAATAGAGTATGCTCGACTGCGGTAATTAGCGTTACATTTGGCTGCGTCTTATCATATTTACATATTGTAATATGCATGAACAATACTTTTGTTTTGTAAGTATATTATATTATATTATATTATATTATATTATATTATTTTATTTTTGAACATTTAGTTTGCATTATAGTACTTGTTTATTTGCTTTTTGTAAAGAAGCGAATGAGATACTTTTTGTTTTAATTTTTTTCTTATCCAAGTATCATTTTGTTGAGAATAAGAAGAATTTCAGTCAAGATTATCAACATGATAGCAGATTATTTTTCATCAATATTTTCCACTATGTTTAAAATTAGCTGTAATGTTTTGCTTTACGTTTAAAACATTTTGAATGGAATACGTTTGCTTTGTTGCACTTGTTGCACAATATTTTAATTATTTTTGTGGTTGTTTTCATGTTTTTGAAAATAGCATGACGGTGATACACTTGCACAAGTACAGTCAGCATTGGAGACGTTATGCATGAACAATAAATACTATTTTTGTTTTTGTTTTTTTTTGGAAATGAAGAATGATTAAAAATTGAAGAAGAGAAATATACATGCTGGTAAAGTGCAGAGTGTATTACAAAAATATCTGTTTTACATCTGTACGTTACCGGAAATGAAAATCAAGTTAATTGTAATAATAATAATAATAATGATGAAAAAATTGTGTCGGCGTTGTTGTTTTTCTCAATGGTAATTCAACTGCTAATGCATGGAGATGAATAAGAATTAATTGTGTGAAAAATGTGGAAAAAAGGAACATCCATACGAAAATCAATGCATGCTTAACTAGATATGGGAAACTGGTATGAAAAAGAGAAAATTAGAGTTTTTTTAAAATTATTATTTTTTAATTATAAAACTAGAACATCGACAGTATGTATTAATTTTACAATGCTTCGTTTAGTTCACTAAATGTGTGTGTGTGTGTGTGCTTCTGTTTCTGATGATCAAAAAATTGAATTTCAATTCAAACTTGAAAAACGTTACGTTGAAATATTTTTTTATTGTTGAAGGCATAAAAATGTAAATTTTCAAAAATAAAAACAGCACAAATTAGCAGAAGAAGTTGATTGATTTGCTACTGATTTTGCATGCTAGTCTATTTTTGATATTTATGTACAATTGTTTGCAACAGTTTAGCTGAACAGCTGCATGTACAATGTTCATTTTGCAATCTTTCAGCAGATTAATTGGAAAATGTCCAATTTTGTAAATTGTTCATCGATTATAACTTGATTAACAACTATTATCAATTATTGAAATGAGATTTAAAAAAGAACAATTTATTCAAACAAAACAATGCAAAACTAGCATGAATTATTCATAATTTTCAATTGATGATTTCAATTTTGTTCATTTTTTTTTTCATCGACGATTAATGTGTACAGCAGATAATGTACATGATACTTTTGTTGCAGTGAAAAAAGTTGATTTAAATTTATAAATTTTCTCTTCTTTTTTTGGTAATTGTGTAGAATATTTTTTTTTTCAACTTTCATGACATTAATATGAAATATGTTACAAGTTTTGCTTATATATTCTTTTCAAATTTATTGTATTTTTTTATAGCTTAGTAAAATCTGTTACTAAATCAATAATTTGCTTGAACGTATGTATTTTATGTTCAAATATATATGTAGATATTTTTTTTCAAAAACTTTCAACTGAACTGCATGCTGTGTAATGTAAATTGAAGCAGATGTATTATTTTTGTAAGGTTAAGCTGTTACGTTGATTTAATCGACTTTTGAAAGGAAGTAAGTTTTTGTATTCTTTGCTGAATGGGATAAAATTGTATTTATTTTCCATTTCAATGTCAATTCTTGCGTCAATATTTTCAATGTAAATTTGGTGAAACTTTGATTGTTGACTTGTTTGTTTTGTTGATCAAACTTTATTATTTGCTTAGAATAAAAAAGCCGAAGATTTTCATTGGCTGTTTCGACCATTTCAGGTTATTCGGAGCTAATTTCACTTCGGTTAGACATTAATCTCTCAGTCAGTGAGATTGTTGCCGTGCAAGCACGTTTACCGTCACGATCTGCTGCATTTTGAAGCTTGCAAAACTTCTCCATCTTGTTGCTGTAGTGATTCTTTTTTTTGTTTTAAAATATTTTATTGTTGCTTTAATATTATTTTAATCATATTTTATTGTTGCTCTTGCTTGTTTTACGTCAACTCTACTTTGGCAGTTTACACATACGCATATACGTCAAAAGTGTGTGTGTATGTGTCTGTGTGTGAACAGATTACGTTGTGTAGTAGTAGTAGTAGTAGTAGTAGTAGTAGTAGTAGTAGCAGCAGTTGTTGTTGTTGTAGTGCAAATTGTATATTTTTGTTGTTCAGCTGCAGCATAGTCTTCTTCAAATTGTAGAGCTCAATGGAAGAACAGTCTGCTGTTGGGTTGGAGAAGAGCTGTTCGAATTCAACATGCACCACTGGACCGAGAAATTGTTTCAAAATTACAGCCGTCGAATCACGAGTTGTTGGTGGTGGTGCTGTTCAAGAGAGTCCAACAGTGAAGAATGTGGAAAAGTGTTGTTCGAATGGTGGCATAACCAAAGTGTCTCGTTTTCACATTGTTAAAGTGTTGGATGATCCGTACCGTCGTGGACGTTGGTTTTGCAAAGAAAGCGAAGATAAGCCGTCGCCGGTTGAAGTGAAAACAACAACCAAATCAGCTCCGGATATCAATTCTACCGTAGTGAATGGACCCGGCAGAAAGTTCACCGTATGTCCTGTGGTTCTGCCAGAGGAGAAGGAAAAGCCTGCGAAGCCAGAGGTTGAAGTGCGTCGCAGGTTCACAGTTACACCGGTTGTGGAGACAACAGCGTTGACAAAAAAGCCTGCTGAAGAATTTGGTGTGCAAGTTGTCGGTGAGCCAAGTCGAAAATTTACCATTTCGGCAGTTTCAACATTGCGAGATGGTGAAGCATTGGATGAAACGCTAGAAGAAGAAGAAGAAGAAGATGAAGATGGGATTGATGAAGAGCAAGCTCAACAAGGGAATATGGCATTGAACGAGAAGCCGGTGACGCGTCGATCGTCAGTGCCAGGAGTGCTCTCTTCTCCCGGATGTGCTACCTCGACCTCTGACTTTGCCGTGTCGTCGATTGCACAGAGCAGTGTCGCCACATCGCCAACTGCTGGACGCAAAGCGAGCTGCCCAGTGCCCACTACACCGGTCGAACGAAGCTCACCACACAGCCGACCGCGGCAGCCCATTGCCATTGATAGCAAAATTGAGCAGGCAATGAATTTGGTGAAAACCCACCTCCAATATGCAGTCCGTGAAGAAGTGGACGAGCTCAAGAATCGCATTGCTCATTTGGAAAGACAAGTGGAACGACTTGAAACGGAAAATCGACGTCTTCGTCAATGTGAAATGGAACTTCAACGTCTTCAGCAGCAGCAGCAGCAGCCTTCTTATTCTTATTCTGGTAAAATGCAGTAAGCGCGTTGTGGATGCATGAATTGATGATGACGGCAGCGAGATTATTGTTTCACTATTACTTATTATTTCTAATTATACCACCAGTGAGTGTGTAGTGTTGGTTTTGTTTTTTTTAAAAAATTTTTTTTTAATGCGACATCTGCTTTTATTATAACACATTTGAAACGGTTGCCATTTCATCTTAGTCATACTTTGGGTAATGCCCAGTACAGCACTTGGAATGGGATCATTTTGTTTTTAATAACTATAATAATGATATTATTATTATTATTATTATTATTATTATTACTACTGCTATTTTTGACCGGTCTCGGTGCGGTGCCACGTAGCCACTGAAATTTCACCTTTTATTTTTACATCCTGTCATATGGAAACGTGCTGTCCGTCGACCATATGTTGTTTTTTTTTTTAGTTTTTGCTATTTTTGCACTGTTCTGATTGTTGTTACGCCATATTTGCTAAATATTAAGTATGCCGTATTTGCTAATTGAAATTATAGCGCCTTTTGAGTGTTTTCTATTTTTGCGCAGCTTGTTTACCAGATAAACTCTGGTGAAACGCCACCACCTAATAATACAATAATTCTTTTCACTGTTACACAGACGAACGATATTGTTAGTTTTATTTGTTGAAGTAAAATTTTTGCTCATATTTTTTCTTGTTTTTTCTTTTTTGCTTGAGAATAAATTATTTTTAAAAAGGGGGAAATTTATCAAAAAAAAAAAAAAAAGTTTCAATTTAATATAAGATCAAGAAAATTGATTTGATTTGCTTGGGCAGAAATTTATTTCACTTTGCACAACAATACATATCATAATTGAATTCATTAAATTAATTGTATTCAATCAGAACTGAATTAAAATGAATACCACCACCACCACCACCATCACCTATTATTCGACGTGTTTAAGTTTGCTGTGAAATTTCACAAAGTGCTAGCGAACTTGTCGGGAATATTTTTCAAGCCACCATCTCTACCCCAGTAATAAATTGGCGGACCTGCCGATGTGCAAGTGTTGTCTTTTAAAATACTGCCATTTTGAACAAAGTACATAATGTAAAAATTGCACATTTCATCGTCACCAGTGGCGCTAATAAATAATAATCATGATCATCATATTGATTTGTTAAGTTTCCATAAAGCATCACTTTTACCCAATCTTAATATCTCGATCTTCAATATTTTCCATTGTACAACGTGCAGCCTAATAAAATAAATTTTAACAATATTTACTATTACAGTGAAAAACAGGGTGGAAATTCTGTTTTAGCATTTTTGAAAAGTTCATTTACCACTATATCATTTTTTCGAATAACCATGTCAGTATTGTTTACCGGATAGAACATCTGGAAAAATAATTGTGCAAAAATAATATTTTATCAAAATCCATATTACCTGTGGTTCTTTTGGACTTTTTTTCCCAATCAAATCCCATCTATCTCCGTGCACTTTGAATCCAGAAACAACAATCCCTGTTTAAAACAGCAACGGTCAATAAAAAAAAATAATCAACGAACCAAAAGCAATTCATCTTCTCTGTAAGTTCACAATTTACCGTTAATTTAAAATGACTTTTCTCATTTTTAATCTACTTTAACAGCAATCGGTTTAAATTTCAGTGACAAAAAATGGTAATTGTTCACTATAGTACTTGCATTCTTTGTTTGAATGTTGTAAAAAAATATTGATTTGAAGCATACGTTGAAGCTTAATCGCCCAATTTGTTGTAATCAGTGATATTAAAGAAATACCTCGGTCATGAGCGTGCACTCTGAATGCAAACGGATGAATTTCCACATCTTCATCAATTAAGCATGCTGCTTCAAAATTTTCTTAAACATAATAACCAATTAATTAGACTTCTCTCAGTGGATCAAACAAAAATACCTTTACTGTTAGCTTTGATCATGCCATCAGTTGCTATTAACAAGACACCGGCTAAATTTGGCATCCTAAAAAGCAATTTGTGCAATTAAAAAATTATCCCACTGTCAACTTGATGATGCTATTCTGACGGTGTTGTCGTGGATGTCAACGTCACTCCAGAAAAATCGGCTTCTAAAATATTTAAATTTATTTTGAAATAATTTTCCAACGTAACATCACCTTGTAAAGGATGCATGTAATGAACTTGTAAAACCAAGTACTGGACTTCAGTATTACCGGCAACCTTAAATCCAGTCCCTGACAAAGAAATAGCTATTGAATGAATAGAAGATGGATGAAAAGTGCAGCTTTTTATACCGGCAGGCAGCGTCAAAGCAGGAGCATCTTTAGCCCAACCGTAGATGATGCTCGTTTTTCCTGACGGATCGCACACAGGCAGAGAAGAACTAGCCGTATTACTTTGACTTGTCATCTCTCCGCAGTCCCTGAAATATTGTCTAGCTTTGATAATTTTATTATGCTTTATGGTAGGTGAATTTTTCTCACCAAACCTCCTCGTCTGATCCAGGAAGATCACAACCAAACAGCAGCATGTGATGTGCTCTGCTCATGGAAATTTGCGGCTGAAATTTTGCTGTAACATAATGTAGCTAGTGTAATTAATTATTCATCTTTTATAGTGATATATGTTTTTTACTGATATAATGGACGTTTGTGCGATCCAGCTTTATAGCTTTGCAAAGATACTGCTCGTTCTAAAAGTTAAATCTATAAAATCGACTGAGTATTGTTAAAGCAATTCATCATTGAAAAGTGTAATAACAACTTGCACTCTGTGCTTTAATTTATAATTTATCATGTTTATTAGTTCAAAAAATGTCATCTGATAAGAAGCAGTCACGTTTATAATTTTCTTGTACATACTTCAGCATAGCTGACTTTTTATTGATTGTTTATTCAAGCTTTAAATGAATTTCTTGGTAGTTTTATTAATTTTAGAAAAAATACCCTAAATCATTGTGATCAATTACATGATGTGCAAAAAATCGATTCCATGCGTACAACATTTTAAATCTTCAAAATTTCTTATTTCAATACTTTCGCTAAGCTTATGTACAAAATTGAACAAAAGCTTTGCATGCTTTTCCTTTTGCTGTCCTTCATTAGCTGTTTTTTCAAATGAATTTAAATGTGCATAAACATATTTTGGGTTAGCTTCTCAGCTGCTTTGGTGTTTTATTTTTTATTCCTAAATACTTTAAAATATATCATACGAAAAACAACAATTTAAAATGGAAAAATAGCTGTATGTTTATTAAAATTAAAAGCAAACTAATTCAAAATATATTATACTGTCCACGTTATTTGTTTTAAATTCTGTTACTTTTCAAAATTATTCTCATTTAAATAAATAAATATATATATATATATGTATTCCAAAGCTCATATTTATGTTAATGCAATATTTAAACAAGAACTCACATGATCAGGTCTTACGCCGGGCATATTCAATTGGGTAATTTCATAGATGCTCGATTTTGCCGACATCGTATGGGCATAGTAGTGATAGTTTAGTCCAAAAATAAAGACAATCAAATTCAACATTGTTGCTGTTGAATATTCACTACCTTGCGGATGTTATTTTGATTCAGCTGTAATGGCGACTATTGCTGCTAATGCTCATTCTGCTTTGCGTCAATGTTCGATCACAGAATATGTGGGCGTTGAAAGTTATTATCCTGACAACAAATGACATTTTGGAAAATCGAATTATTATCGATCAACTCAGAAACTTGAGACTTCCGTAAAACTGGAAAAGGTTTTTCGCTTGCCTGCTTGGAAAGCAAACTGTCACACTACTACAATATTTTAATACATCTCACAATGTATTATTATAATATTCTCTGAAAAAGCATAGTTAAATAAAGCTGAACATATATTTTGAAATTTAATATGTTAATCTTTTAAAATAAATCATATTTTAATTCATTGAAGTTGATACTGAACAAAAATTACGCACACACCGATGATAAAAATTTATCAAGTTTTATCGTACATTTTATAATTAACAAATTTTAAAAAAATATTAAAAAGTATTTTTTGAAAAAACTTAATTCAAGTAATAAATAATTTATACATTTAAAAGTTTTTCTTAAATTAAATAAATTTAATTGCAACTGAATACAATCGGCTCTCAGTATTCGTGCGTTCCGGCGGAACCACGAATTTTTGTAAATACTTGCCGCTTCTATTCATACACCCCCGCCCCCGATGCTTTATAATCCTACACAATTGCCTGAAAGATTCAAAAGATATCAAGGACCATCTACTGATTTTCTTGTTAAATATTTATCCCATATTTATTATTTTTTATTCGTCTGATTGAGTGTATAACAGTCAAAATTATTGCCAGAAGTGGATGGACTATTTTTAAAAAAACATCGCTAACGAATAAATATTGTGACTATAGTAGTAGCTTCAGGCATTACGTGTTTACTCAAATTTTGCGTTGTTCTCACGCTGTTTTAAACTGTGCTAGCTTGAAAGCGGATGTCTGGACACGTCCGGACTAGTTGACCAGTCTGGATCTAGCCTCTGGAAGCGCGGAACCAGTGCTGCCCTAGACCAACTTTTCGGTCGCAGCGCTTCCTTAACTCTCATCTTAATGTTTTTATTTTTTTTTCATCTTAGCATTAATAGCGGACATTCAGCTTCCCAGTTTGGCTAATTCGTTATCACTACTGTTATGGTGTGGAATCTCATAAGCGGAAACGACCTTGCATTGAACCTGCGGATCCATAGCATACATACACGCTAGGGTTTAAAAATAAGATTTTTTCTTTTAGCGGTTTTGAAATTTTTGAATAACCAAATCCGCAAATGTTGAACTGAGAATGCGGACCGATTGTATTTTTGTATATAATTTTGAACAAAAATGCAAATTTCAAGATGCAGATGTAATTAAACAAAGTTTAACAATTCTTTTTATTTTTCTAAAAAAATTTATAAAATTTTTAAGAAAAAAAACAAAAGAATTTCAATTTTTTAATTAATTAAAAACTGAAAAATTACAGTATAAAATTAAAGATATACAGGCAACTTTACAAAAGTAAACAATCACAAGGTTTTCAGTCTTATACACCGAACTGCGGTTGCGTAAAGCGGCTTCATTTTGTCATTGCTATAGTTCTTTTTTCTGCTGTCTTCATTCTGTTGAATAGGTATGTTGAACATTTTTTGTTATAAAATGATAATTTCTTATAATATTAATGTTTATGATCCTTCGATCTGTTCGTTTCAGTTATACTTCATGCATTAAAACAGAGGCTACTTTTGTCTCGTTTATTTATTCTTCATTTAGTTTGGTTCACAAGAGTAATGATCATTACACATCAACACTTAATTTTATTCACTTTCGCGCATCGTTTGCACTCATCAAATAATGAAAACATTAATTATCGTGCTAAATGTTTACACTGATAAATATAAATAATCAAAAATGTGGAAAGTGAAGAAATTTCACAAGTATAACTGTTTTCATTCTAAACATTGGAAAAGCGGAAAGTTTTAATGTGTTATACATTTAAAAGAAATTATATTTAAAAGTTTTCAAATTTTATTAACATGCCCAATGAACATTTCAGATAGATATGGACAAATTGTTCAGCACGTTTTCTGTTAAAGTTGAATTTCCATCGAAATTGGAAAAGATGCCGATGCCATTACCGTTTAATCAATATTCCAGTTTTAAATCCTTAAAAGCTGACTTGAAAAGTATTTGCGCAACTAACCGAAATGGCGAAAATCGCATTGAATATTACAAATTTGGAATAAGCTGTTTCATGCATTTTATGCAGCAAAACTTTCTTGGACCAATCAACGTAGAATTGCCTGAGAAATGGGATTTTGGAAAATTATCGTCCGAAACTTTGCAATGGCTTATACGGTCTACAGAGCTCGCCGTCGATGGGGAGCCGATTCTTTACAAGTGCAACAATCTGATATTGTTAGCTATTGCGAAAGTTATCCTTATTGACTGTTTTGCATTTTTTAAAATGCACTTTTACAGTAGTTACTGGTGGGCAATGCGAGTGACAATGATTTGGCAGCGATTATTAAAACGGCCGATGATTTGCCTCAATATATCCACCAACAAGAAACGTACGCCACCACATGGATGGGCTGATTATGCGAGCCGGTTTGAAGATAAAATGAGATTTGTTTTTTGGCTTGAGTTTTCTCATTTTCACATCATGTTTTCCGAGAGCTCTTTGGCTAATCGATGCATGGATATGGCTAAAGATATTTTAAGAGAAAGAACAGATTTAGCAAACTGTTTTGTTCAAGGAAAGCGTAATTTCAGAACGCTTGTGAAAAATCATTCACTTTACAATGAAAGAATAGAAAAGTGTTATCAATTTGGAACGAATAACAATGATGGTAATATGGATGTTGTGGAAGAATTTGTGGATATTCAGCCAGACGAGGAAAATGTATATGCTCAATGTATGAACATGGTTCAAATGCAGTTGATGCAACGTGGAGAACAAAATTTACATGACTTTACTTTGAAATTGCAGAACAATGTTAATATTATTTTGAAAAACGCTACCTGTTGGACAGTTTTCAATTTGGCACTAATATTTTATTGTAAATATGCAAAGTATCATTTGTCAACAGACGACAACATTTTTGAAAAATTTGATGAATTTGCAAATTGGTTGCAAAATAGACATATTCTGGTTGATATGCGTATAGCATTTTGTTTTATTTGTCCTTTTTCAATATGGAACATTTTAGAATTAAAAGCTGAAATGCTTTTATTAAAAGGATGCCCAGGCGACGCTTTGGAAATTTACAAAAAGTTAGATATGCTGGAGGATATAACGAATGTGTGTAAAATATTTTCGTTGGAACACATTGCGTTGCCAATAATTGAGGAAAGGCATTCCATGTTGCGTAGTTCGTTTACAACATATTGTTTGGGGATAATCAAAAATGATGATAGCATCTTGTCCACCGCATCTGTAATGGAACCGCAGAAATTTGTTTTGCCACAGCTGGCAAGAATCAAGAAGCTGTATGCTGACGGCGAAATAAATAAAAGTTGTCATCTGTTACGATCTATACTGAGCGAACAACCGCTAATGGTAAGTGAAAAAAAGTGTTCAATTTTTATCTATTTTCAATATTTTTCATTTTTATAATTTAAAACGAATTTTAATTGTTCATGATTATTGTGTCAAGTTTACATGCATTATTTTGTTTGGTTATTTTGCAGCACGAAGCATGGTTTCTGTTCGGAATGTGTTGTTACCATTTACAAAATCACTCAGTTGCGGCTAATGCATTTCAACGTTCACTTGAAATTGAATTGTCAGCAAATGGGTGGTTTTATTTGGAAAATTCAATAGCCAAAGTATCGGATAAAGTGTTGTTGAATTTATTCAAAAGCTCACATTTAAATTATCAAGATGATGGGGAAAAAATTCTTGATCAGATTATTGTTCATCAATTTCGCAATCGTGAATTGGAATTTGTTGTTGGCATGTTTCGAAAAATCTGTCATCACCGTAAAAGCATTGGCCGGACTGTTGAATCAGTGATGGTGAAGTTGCTTACAGAGGTTTGTCGTGAACGCAATGATCAGATGAACATTAATTTACGAGTGCAGTTGCAAGATATTTTGGAGAATTTGGAAGTGCAGTTTTGTAATAATGAAACGTTTTGGAACTTATGCGCGAAGTTATTTGATCCACGAATTAACAACTGCATTACAAATTGCAAACAATGGGAATTATTTTTGAAATGTTCCCATTATGAAATAATTTGCCTTAAAAGAAAACAAACAAATCCGAGATGTGAAATGTTCATGTGGAAACGTCTTTCATATTTTAAAGCGAGAATCATGTATGACAAAATTAATCGAAGCATCAATCAAAGCAAGGCAACTACTTAAACGGTATCATGTGCAGTTAGTTCTGTGGTGTGAAGCGTCACTTGTTGCAATGCGCATTATCTTGCAATATTACTTTTGATTGTTGTTCAATTTTATTGTTTTTGTTTATTTCATGTACAATAAAATTTTGCTTTCAAGCTTGTTTTCGTTTTACAACTTCAACAATATGATATTACTTGAAAAGAATCATTCAAGTTGTACGAACATTTCACGTTGTGGTGTTGAAAATCCAGTAACCATTGAAGCATTAACATTTAGAAGCAGTGTATAATTTAAAATAAAAAGTAAATGTCAAAAACAACGATTCATCAATGAAATAAAGCATTTGAAATTTGGGCATTTTATTCTGCATTAGCAGTCGTCTATACCGCCGCTATTCAGAAATATCACATTTGCTAATTACTATTAATGAAATAATTCAGTTTCAATTTGTCTAGTTTGAAAAGATAATTATTTGTATACTTTATTCGTATCATCATTTTCATGACTTGAAGTTTAATCAAATATCTGCACCAAAAAAAAAAAAAAACTGCTCAAATTTTCACACCATTACTATAGAATTCAAATGTTAAGAGATTAGACAAATTGCTTCATCAACTTTTCAAAATTGAATATCTCATTTAGTGGCATACTGTAGCAAGAATATTCAGAATGACCATGATTTTCTATTCTAATAAAGGAATGGAAAATTCAAATTTGGATATTTGAAAAATAATTTCATATTTAAATTTATCAGACTTTCCCCCAAAAATATATGTATCAATAAATAAAATTGTAATATTCTTTGAACTATTGATGTTTGATATGTATTATCTCAACTAACTCGCCATCAGTGACAAAATCAACACGTTCATACATGATGATCTATGAATGATCTTTATTAAAAACTGAATAAATTTTTCTAGAATAACGCTTTTCAAAATTTTTGAAATTTTCATTCATTACAGTATCTGACGATATTCAAGGACGGATACTTATCAAACATTTCACAAGTCTCCTTATTGCAATGTATGATATAGTAAAAGAAATTGTTTTCAGGTGAAAAATGAAATTTCAACAAAGTCTATACAATATTTGCACAACAAATTGTACAAAAAATTGGACTATTGCTTGTAATAACATCTGCATAAGTGCTACACCTTTAGAGAATAAATGAGAGTGAGTCACTTTCCAATTGGTGGAATTTGGATTTGTTGCAAAACCGGTTTTTATGATGCATTTGCCCACTCTGCTCATTCTGCCATCTGGTGGTTGTCTGTACGACGGTCCGTTGGTTACGTTCTTTGATTTTGACGTCAATTATTGATTTAAATTTGAATTTCTTTATCGAAACCTCATTTCAATGATTGCAACGTTATATATATATATATATGAAGATTTTAATCTCCACTTATCGAACCACTATTGTTCAATTTTTTCATTTCCAACTTTCTGTACACTTTTAAAATATGCAAATGTTTTTTGATAAATGTTGCTTTTAAGAAACTGTTGCACATGCAATGAATGATATGCAACAATGCAAAATGTTACTTATATTTTCAGCTGTTGACCATCTCAGAATATCCATTGTTCTGCCTTCAACTAACAGCATCATTTATCATTTAATGCATATTTTCTGCTTCTGTTGAATGAATGAAACCAATAACAATGATAATAGTGAATAAATGAATAATCGCAAAGGCTGTTTCTTTTCGTAAGTAGCATTTTAAACTTTCATCGGCTATTATCACAAATGAACAAGTGTGATTGTTATTATTTTGTTATTGATTTCATCACATTTTCTACATCCGTACTATTTATTTATATTTTCAAAAAATTGAAACAATGTTGCATTATTTTTTTTTCTTGAAATTGTTGATTATTTACAAAATATTCCATTTAAAAGCGATGTAATTATAGTGCAACGAGTAATTTGTACGTTTGAATTGACTTCTGACGAATTTGCAATAGAATTACTTTTCGTATTACGTAATACCTGATTCTTTAGCTTTGTATAAAGTGTTACATTATTGAAAAATGATTATTTTGAGCTGCTGTTAGTTTTTGCTCTTCTATTAACATTAAAATAATGTGTTCAAAACATAAACATTCATGTGGTTCATTTGATTTGATTTTTGTATAATAATTTAGAGCTGCTTTGGAGTTGAATTGTACCTTGCTGCTGCTCTAATTTGAAGTCAACGATTGTGAAAATGCCCCTTGTCAACGCAATGATAAGTTGACCCGACGCTTGTTTAATCCAGATTTCATGCAAATTTTTATTCGAGTGCCACGCATTTTCTTACGTGCGTCAATTGCAACGCTTGTTGGCGTACTGTATTAATTGATTCATTACTCTGGTACGCATAAAATGAATTCTGCTTTATTTTCTTTTCATTTCTATGAAGACGTGTATTATAATTTAGAACACTACAAAAGAAAGTTGAATCTCCGCGAGGATAAAATTACTTGCAGTATGCGTAAGTTATTTTATGATTTGCTAAAATTAAAACTAATGATTGCTATAGAGCTTATATATTTCAGAAACTCAACTGAGTGAGTGATTTCAGTGATTCAATATAAATTATGTTGAACTTTCAAAAGCATAATTAAAAATATTGTAATTCCATTAAATGGAAAATGTTTTAGCTTTTTGCATGACTAGTCACATTGATTTCGTGTTTTTAAAAGTACACTAGGACAAATCTTTTTCATCACAGAGAAATTCAACGTTGAAACTGAATTTAGTGTGAGGATACGTTGTGTTAACGTTGCATTCGAGGTGCTTTTCAATGCAATATGTTAATTTTCATCACTTGCTTGTGTTATCAGGTAACGCTTTGATGAAAATTAATTTAATCTTCCAACGCATTTTTGAACTACATAAAATGTATGCA
Organism: Trichinella pseudospiralis; assembly: GCA_001447645.1. Lineage (NCBI taxonomy): Eukaryota > Metazoa > Nematoda > Enoplea > Trichinellida > Trichinellidae > Trichinella > Trichinella pseudospiralis. The sequence continues at coordinate 119,920 of JYDV01000097.1, read as the reverse complement.
GTTTTTCAAATTATTTCTTTCCCATTTCATCAAATTAAGCATTGCATACATAGAGAAGTGCTGATTGATGATGGCACACCTCTATCTGAAGACAAGTATTTTAGTAAGTTGATTTTTTTTTTTACTTACTTTGACATATTGTAAAACAGCAGTTGAGAATAATTACATAGCGTTTAATTCCACATATAATTAAATAAAGGTGATGTTAAAACTTCTGAGTGGGATATTTCTAAATTTCCACTATTGAAACTGTTGCTGAAAATTATTATATTAAACACTGGGAAATTTAGCATTGCACGGTATAGCACTGAGGCTACGTTGATTACCATTAAGAGAGTTTTTAGCATTTGAATTATGCGTATTCATTTTCATTTAGCATTGCTGTTGACAGTATTTGAGCGCTTTCATCACAGTTAACGCCGTCTACCATTACATGAGTAAGATTCAGAACTTTTGGTTCAATTTAGGCTATTGCATTTGATTCAGTGATTCTGCATTTGAAAATTAATTTTACATTCGAAAAAACTGCTCCACTACACAATATGAATCTGGTTATTGCTTTAATAAAGAGCGCTTTACTTAACAGGGCTTGTCATGGTGAGCAAAGCGTGCAGAAAATTGGCGATGGCTTAGGCGCAAAGCGGTTGATGATGCATTATGGTACATGATTTGTTTTTTCACCGGAAACCAATGTGAAACCCTATCAGGTATTGTAAGTATTTCTGATTATTTTCATTTTTTCTAAATGTATTAGCAAACCGATAAATAATAAATACTAAACCAACAAATCGTTGATGACATTAATGAAATATGATTTTTTTATATATTAAACAAATTATTTTATCATTTTCTCAACTTCTTATTATTAAATTAAAAAAATTTTTTTTTAGAAGGTGATCTTGAACATGATGGGAGTCTGCTTAAAAACAGCGAAGCCATTTTGTTCCGCACTGTTCATGTGCCCATTTCAATTTAGCGTGTTAATTAGCTATGGTTGGTGCGTTTACGATTTCTGAATTGTGTTTATATATATATAACAAAGCACGTCTTGACGTGCGTGAGAAATATGCAGAAATTTGGGAAAGGGTTTAATCGTTCTTGAGCTTGTAATATACCGTCACTGAAGGTTAAATTTTTACTCACGGGAGACATTGCGAGAGGCTTTCATCTGTTCCAGTTATTTTTGAATATTTTAGTTTCATAAAATTAATTATCAAATCAGAAGTGATGCACATTTACTAAATTAATTAAAGATAATTTGCTTTGATTTTTGAGTGAAATCAATTTATACATTCTACATTTCATATTAATGTTTTATAATTTTTGGAATATAATGATTAACAACATGTACAGGTTGAATATGGCTAAGCTGGGTTGTTAAATATTTCGACTTTTTTTTTTTGATTGCTACCAGTTCTACATTGAAAAGCGAAAGTGTATTGGAGAGTTCATCTGAAATTGCGCAGCAGTTGTGCGAAACAAAGGGCTATAAAGTTATCGAATCACCTTATATTAATGCATCGGAAAGTTGCGCATCACTAACGCTGATTCTGCTAAAGCAGTGACGGTTACTTTTCTGCACATGAAATATTTTTTACAACGAAATCTACAAAATTTTTACTAATTAATCATTTCCCAACGAACAGTTGAATTGCATTTCTGAAATTATTGATGTGAAATAATCATTAATACCTGTGAATCAGGACGTATGCAAGTCTTTTCTTTGTTCAAAAGCAGAAAGTTCGTAGAATGCCGTCCACATTACAGTCTTTCTTACAAATTAAGCTTCTCTTTGATACAAGACGTGTGGTTATTTGAATTTACTTTTTCTATCTAACAAGATGGAATGGCGCTGTCCATAATCAGCATTAAGTGCAGTAGCCAGCGGTGAAAATGTCAATGTTAAATGTAAGGAAATTAATTAAATCCACAATTCATTTCAAATCAATCAGCTCACGCATGGTAGTTTTTCAGATCTATACAGCTAGCCAACAATAAGTTCAGTAAAACATTTTTAATTTTCCCCTAAAACTGTGGCGAATTGTAAAATGATTTTATGAAAATTAAGAAGATTACTGTGGCAGTCAAAGGTACGTATATTTTCAATAACCCAAATAAAATGAATTTTTGAGAAAGTTGATAAAATTGTAGGTTTCAGCATTTGGCATTTATAAAATAGAAAGACTCTCATAATGATTGAAAATTGTATTCCAATCTGATAATTTGTAATAACTCTCATCTCTCAAGTACAGTCAATCAAAACCTAACGTGAACAAGGATATTCATTTTGTAAGAATTTTTTGGAAATAAATGAAAATCAGGAACAATTTTAATTAAGATAAATTTCATTGTTTTGCTGGAAGAATAGTCATTAATGTATGTATATCCTATGCAGAGCCGTTGCACTTTTATTTTTCATTTTTGTTTATTTCGAGAGCATTAAAATCCTAATATCTGAATATTTTTCTTTAATTGAATTTAATTTTTCTAATATCTGAAATAATATGCTGTCAGGAAAGGTGCATATGTTTATTGTAGTTGGATGATATATCCTGATTTATATAAGTAAATTTTTGTAATTTTTAAACAAAAACGTTCTCGAAAATTACGAAATTTTATGAACAGCGTGGACTTCGTTCTTTTGCGAAAGCCAGCAAAGTTTTGACTTCTCTTGATTGTCAGACTGTCACATTGATAAATAATAGTGTTTTGCGGAATTTCATTCCAAAATGTCCAGAGGTTGTCGAATCAATGGTACCAAAAGTTGTCGTATCATCCATTTTAATGCATAGCTAAGTTGCCATCAGTAATTCTCTTTCTGTTGAATCAGACACTGCGACTTTCTGCCTAGGAAGCACTTTTGGCATCGAATGTGGCATATCACCACTAAGTTATGCTTTTCCAATAATCGCATGAGCTGAATTTCTGAAATAATTGGTTTTATATAATCATTAATGCCTGCGAAACAATCGTAAGTCTTTCGTTTGTTCAAAAGCAACCACATCATGGAATGCGATCTTCATTATTTTATTTTTTTTATTTATTAAGCTTCTCAGTGGTACTAAAGATGTGGCCATTTTAATTTAATTTTACTATGTGACAATGGCAGAATTGTACATTCGCATAACGAGTATTACATGGAGTACAATACAATGAAAACTGATTAACAAAGCAAGCAAACTCAATAAAATCATAATTAATATTAAATCAAGCTGATCATAAGTGGCATTCATGCGCATCATTAGAAGACTTTAGCAGTAACGACAGTAAAACTAATCCTCGATTTCTGGAAAACCGTGAAATATTAGAAAATAATCTTTCATAAGGAAAAACAATAAAGCGGCAGTTGAATACCAGCGAATTTCCAATATTTCGCAATCGATGATTTCAGCAGAAATTTCATAAAATCATCGATATCAGCATTTGATATTACTGGAAGAGAAATATTATATTGTACGAAAATTACATTCTAAGCCGATAATTTGAAACAATTATTATATCTCAATATTTGCCAACAAAAACATCATGTGAACAAAGATTTTATTTTGAACGACGCTGTAGCGCATAAATGAAAATCAGGAAAAATTCTTATCAAAACCAGATGGTAAACCAGTCAAACCAGTTAACATCTTTTACCTGCAAAAATCTTGTAAACATATCAAAATCTTTATAAAGCAAAAATCAGTAAAACAAAAGCCGATTCGGAAACTCATGTGTACAATAAACAAAAATTTGCACTTCATTCCGGTTAACATTACACCAATAACAATACTATTTTTGCTTAAACATTTTTTACATCTAAAGAAATATACGGTAAGGAAAACCGCGGTCAGTTTTTAGAGTTCGGTGATAAACTTTCAACAACATAAATCAAATCCCTAACATTTTGGAAAAAAAATTTTCCCGAAAATTTTGAAATTTCCTGAGCTATAGACTCTCAGCTAGAGCTACAGCTAGGAAAAACAGCGAAAATCTTGTTTTCAAAATTCGAACTTTTTTTGATTGCTCACTGTTTATTGTGATAAATTAAACCATTTTTTGAAAGTTTCACCGGAATCAATGAAGTAGATTTGGAATAAATGGCCTCTAAATTTTCACATTGCCTACTATAATACATAGCAAAATTGTCAATTTTTTAAAAAATATCTCGGTAAATGGGCAACAAATAGCAGCGCGGGGAATCTCATTGTGTTTGCCAAACTCTTCCGTATCGATTAATACCGATTTTATCCAGTTTTGAAGAAACAACATTTTTTCGAAATTTTCAAAATTTTCTGAACTATAGACTTGCTTGTTTTGTGAAAATCGGCGAAAAAGTTTTTTTCACAATTCAGACTTTTTTTGATTCCTATAACTTTATATTGATAAATTATGGTATTTTGGAAAATTTGACCCCAAACTATCCATTGGTTGTTTAATAAATTNCGTTGATTCTAAATTGCAAATTCCATCTCCATTCATTCAAAATTTTATTTTTGCTATTTTTATTTTAAACACTATTGTTTTTTTTTCAATTTCTCAAATTATTTCTGACAATTATTTTATTTTGACTTTATCCTTGAAAATACTCTGACACATGAAGCATTGCATACAGAAATACGTAAACCCGTAATGAACCGTAATTTACATGAAGAAGAAAGAAGAAAGGTAGAGGAAGAGATGACGAGTACACGAATAGGATGGATCGAATCGTTTGTTGGTCAGATTTGTTCGTTGGTCAGTTGCGTTCGTTGGTCAAATTGAGGTAAGTGAAGACACGTTGGAGAAGATACGACTTGACAAAGACGAATATGCAAGATTCTTCATTACAAAGACACAATAAATAAAATTTGTTACCATCTACACAGACGTAACAAAAGGCCAATACTGCGTTATTTCTTAGCAATGATGATCATGTAGGATTAGTTAATAGGGGAAATCATGTTTGCCATTACTAGTTGCCAGCCAGCAATATTAAACAGTTTATAGGAAGAAACAAAGAACAGTTAAAAATGGGGAAAATAAAATAAAATTCGTAACTCAAGTAAATAATTAAAATATATGTAAAAGTAAGAAAAAACATTCTTTTAATATAAAC